>OU015503.1:37366478-37576247 GCA_907164885.2 Dolomedes plantarius | reverse complement strand
AGGAATCCATGTTAATTTATTTGAAATCGATAAATAGAAATTTAAGTCTGTAAAAAATTTACTTATTTAGGATCTGAAATTGAATATCAGAATGAGATTGACCCAGAAATCAGTAAAAGATTTGCAGCAGCTAATCGCTGTCTCTATGGGTAAAGGAACCAGCTGAAATCACATGTTATCCCATGTTAAAACATCCCATGTTAAATCACATGTTATCACATGTTAAAAGAAAAACAAAGATACTTGCTATACAAATCTCTCATAATACCAATGCTAACATATCCCTCTGAGACATGGTCATTGACATCAAGGGAAGAGAAGGCTCTGGTAATGTTTGAAAGAAGAGTTTTGAGGGCTATCTTTGGTGGTGCCTTTTATAACGTTATTTGGCCAAGGAGACACAATTTTGAACTATTCATACTGATTAAAAGTGAAGATGTAGTTAAATTTGTGAAAATTAACAGAATGAGATGGGCAGGTCATCTTTTGAGAATGAATTCACAAAGAGCACCATGGAAAGTTTTTAACTGCAGTACTCGTCTGAGAAAGACAGAGAGAAAGTCCATAAAGGAGATGGATTGACTGGATTCGGACTTTAGTGCCATGAAGGTCAAGAACTGGAGATCCAAGGCTGGTGAGAGGGTAGTCTGTGGAAAACATAAATACAGTCAAACCTCGCTAACTCGAACCTCGATTTCTCGAATTTTTCGATATCTCGAAGAAAAAAAAATTCCCTTCCAATTTCCAATGCACTCAGTGTTAAAAAAACCTTGTTTTGACGAATTTTTTTGGCTCAACCCTCGATAACTTGAATTTTTTTCCATAAATGGAGAAGAAATTTTTTTCTAAAAACAAAAAAATAATATGCAAAAATGGAAATTTCTAAAAAATAAGAAAAACTATTCAAAACTTACAGTGGTAAAACCGTGCATAAACTTTAAAGTGAAGGGATATAAACACGGAAGATAATCCCAACTTCTCTCATCTGGGCATCATCAAAGTAAAGTATCGTCATCAAGTGGTTAAAAAATGTTGTTCGAAATTGAAGACTGGGTTTCACCATCTGGTGTAAATATTTTATAAGGTATGGGAATGGCAGACAAAGCTTGGAACATTGTGTCTTTCTCTAGAATAATGAATAGCTTTAAAAAGGCTGGGTTCATAAAAGACCACGAAAGTACTCCTATAATTAACATCGACCACCCTGCTGAAAACTGTGCCGAAAATGATTGGAACCGATTGAACAGACCCCATGAACAGACCCATGCATCTTGATAACACGGAATTCAATGACTTTGTCATTGTAGATGATGAAGTAATAATGTGTGGTCAGTGGGAGGACAATGACATCATCGATCAGACGAAAGCTTCGTATGTATTATCAGAAGAAGATGAGGAAGAAATCCGCCATTTGCCACCAAATGTGACAAATAAAGAAGCACTATTTGCAGTGGACACTTTGAGGAGATATGTTGAAAGCCAGCCAAATATGTCAGAGGACACATTTAAAGCCATTGTCCACTTAGAGGTGTAATAGGTAAAATTTCATACTCTTCTCTGAAGCAAACAACAATTGAATCTTTTTTCAAATAATTTTGTAAATAATGCTTATTAAAATAAGAAAATGGATTACTTTTTAAAAAGTATGTAAAGCAGCTTTTTTTTCTCTAGTCTGTTATTGATAACATGCGATTTTCGATAATTCGAATTTTCGGTATTTCGAATTTTTTTGTCTCTCCCTTCAATTTCGAGATATCGAGGTTTGACTGTATATATATATATATATACAAGCTGAAGACCCGTACTTCGCTACGGAATACATTCAAATTAAATACAACTGTCAATGTATGCAATTAATGCCAAATATATGTTTAAATATGTTTATAATAAATACAACGATCAATGTAGGCAATTGATGAAAATATAAGCGAAAAATTATATTTATAAAAATATCATAACGGATATTTTTATAGACAAAATAATCTAGAAGAAAATATTCAAATTAAATGTAATAGAACATACTAAAGAATAAAGTACAGTTAATATAGTACAGTTTGAGAAACATATCTTTTACTGTATTTTAATATTTTTTTGGATAATTTCCAATCGTCTGCCGCATTAGCAAGAAAAAAATATTTTTTTGTCTATTTCGTTACTATGAACGTGACGATAAATTAATTTAATGTACCAGAAAAAGAAATCACGTGATCAGCATTTAAAAAATTAACTTCTAAAAATTAATATTTAAAAATTCACCAAAAATCAGAAAATGGAGGTACAGATTTGAAAAAGACTTCATTTTAAAGGAACTTTTATGATCTTTCTCGTGATATAAATTCTATAACCCTCAAATTATTATTTTAAATGCAAACTTAAAATAAATTTACAAAAACAGCTTAAATATTTAATTTTAAAAAATGTAAGAATTTTTCAAACATTTTTCTTAGTGCACCCCTACAGTATAAGAAGAATCGCCATGCAAAATTTTAGCCCTTTAGGTCCAGCGGTTTGGTCTGTGCGTTGCATGTCAGTCAGTCAATCAGTCAGTGAGCCAGTCAGTTACGGAACTGTTTTATATATATACACATACACACTGACTGGCCAAAAAAAGGTCGCACTGTTCAATATTTTGTTGGATCACCTATTCCTCGAATTGCAGAACGTATCCGTCTTGGCATTGATTCAATTAGCGTAAACACAGGCTCCATTTAGTATTTTTGACCACAATTTCATCAACAATTCTGATGTGGATGAAGCGTGAGTAGAACTGCTTCTCAGATCTCTCTCGAGTACATCCCCAATGTTCTCAATTGGACTGAGATGAGGACTTTATGGTGGCCAATTAAAGTTTGTGAATGATGACTTGTGTTCCTGTAACCAATATTTCACTGCCTTGGCTTTATTAATTCTGAATTGTGATCTCATTGTGATCATTGTGAAGCATCTTGAAGCACACCTTCGCTTTCTGGGAAGAAAAACTCCATTGATGAAATCACATGATCATTCAGTTCTTGCACGTAATCAGAAGACTTTTGCTGCTACACAGGGTTCCTGCACCCATTCTAGCCAAACAGAAACATCGCCAGATCATTACACTTCCTCCTGAGGCTTGAACAGTTGGCAGAATTCAGGAAGGGTCCAATGCTTCGTGTGACTCCATCCTTGCACTAATGCATCCATCGTCTTTGATAAGAGATAAGAGGTTAAATCTCGACTCATCGGACTACATAATCTTTCCCTATTGCTCAACAGTCCAATGTTTAGTTCCTTGGACAATCGGAGTGGTATTTTTCTGTTGATGTTACTAACAAGGGGATTCCCTGTTGCAACACAAATTTTCAAACCTGATTCTTTGAGTTTCCGCCTCATTGTGCGACTGGAAATGGTCTTAGTACCAGTTTTGAACCTTCTAATTAGTTCCAGGGTAGACTTCTTGCGACTTTACTCCTTTAATCGCTTTAGAGATCTACGGTCATGATTATTTAGGATTGTTTTTGGACCACAGATTCTCCGTTAAGTCGTTGATAGTTCTCCATCTTTCCAAGATTCAATAATACGGTGAATAGTTCGCAAACCTGTACCAGTTATTTCACTGATCTCTTTACAAAATTTCTGCCCTTGATGCAGGCCAGCAATTTGGCCACTTTGGAACTCCGAAACATCATTACTGTGACCACATATAACGTTAACACTGATGTTTGCTTCAAAATGATCAGCCACACCCTGAATCAGCAATATTTGAAGGTTACTTACCACACAATATTATGCAAATTAGAAAAATGCTTAATCAATCATTCTCTTTTAACTATCCGCAAGTGCAAATCCGCATTGCGACATTTTTTGGGCCATTCAGTGTATATATATATATATATATATATATATATATATATACTATTTATTCGTTTGCAGTCTTCTTCAAGGCAAAATTATTTTCCATTCGAAATGCTGAATTTCGCAAAGACAAATTATACACACTAGTTTGAAATAAGCAATATTTAAACCTATTTTTTCCTGTTGTTATATGCATTTATCTTAAAATGCTTATGCTATAATGTTAAGAGGAACGGATGTTATACATTAAATGCTATAATAAGAGGAAGAAAAAAATATTTTGCAGAAAACTTAGTAGGGCATTTCGAAATAAGTTTTTTATAAGTGTTAATTTTACACGTATAAACTCTTTATGAAAATAAAATATTTTTAGTGATGTATTAAAATTGTTTTCACTTTCAGTTGCTAGACATGCAAATTTATGCGAAAGAAAAGGGAAATCCGGTCTGTGATTTCTACATGAGTGTAAAATTCTCATTCTTGAGAAACACTGAACGAATATTTAAAACAGAAACTATATGAGAAAATTTATATATTAAAATATACTACAGATTATAACTTAAACTTCTTGTTTCTCAAAATACGCACTTTTAATTTAAAATCCGATATTTTATTATTTACTTTTGAAGTAGGGCATTTAATATGGGTAAGTCTCACAACTAATATTTATGAAATGGAATATACTTTTTCAGAAAAGTCGGAGTAAAATACAAGCGTAAAAATAATGTTATGCGTCTCTCATGCAAATTTTTCTTATATACTCAGGAAGGGCTCCCAGACCTGTTTTTAAACTCAGAACTGGATTTACAGAGACAATATGGATTTATGGGCTTTTTTTTTTCAAAATTATTTCAAAATTTGGGTTTTCGCTTGTAATATAAAAATATACCAAAAAATTAATATTTATTTATGATTATAAGCATAATTTATTAGTGTAAATGTAATTATGTAAATTTATTATGTAATTATGTAAATGAATTATGTAAAATGATACAAGTGGAGATCAGAACCGGAGATTTTTAGAACCGGAGATTCTCTAATTTGCATGCTTTTTTAGGTAAGACGCTTAGGCATATAAACCTTGGTGAAACAGAAATGATTTACAGTTTTTTTTAAATTCTGAAGTGATTTTCTCCGTTTCTTAATTAGTTACTTCCAATTTTCGCTGTGATCCTCTAATCAAACTTTTCCATTCTTTAAGTGTAAGTGTTTTCTTTCTGATCTTTTTATGTATATTTATTATACGAAAATAAATACACTGTGAATACTTTC
The DNA here is from genome assembly GCA_907164885.2 of Dolomedes plantarius. NCBI lineage: Eukaryota > Metazoa > Arthropoda > Arachnida > Araneae > Dolomedidae > Dolomedes > Dolomedes plantarius. Next base: position 37,571,144 of record OU015503.1, on the reverse strand, counting down.
CCCAAAGTCTTTTAAGCATGTCCATTTTCGCATCACGCCATATATATGACTGGAGTACCTAGTACAAAACATTCAACCTGTTTCAAGACGCCATTAAACACGACGTTCTACTGGATGCAGTAATATCTTACAGCTGTCGAGTAAAATACGTAATCCCGAAGTTCCATATTCTGCGAGACATCTAACGGACTTATGTTCCACAACATGTTCCAGAATTGCGTGAAGGGTTTGACAGATAATTAGATCAACTTGATAACAGCCTTGATAGAATATCCGGATCATATACACTAGTGCTAGTCTACGGGTAAAGCGTCTTTCGTTTATGCCGTTGTATCTCTTCAGAGCGAAACAGACATTATTTTACTCCGAAATTGACGTTATGCGTGTTTTGTAAGCCTGGGAGTTGGGTTCAATCTAAAGCGGCTTTTTTTTTTACTTTAAGTAGCTTTAAAACATTTTCGCGACGGCTCTTGCGATCACGCGCTTTTCGCTAAGGCCCGAGGTGCTTCCCGTGTGTGCTCCCTCCATGTCGGCTGTCTTTTAAGCGCTAAGCCTAATTTTACGAAAATTTCCAAAATAGTAACGTTTTCGAACAAATCTATATATTTTTTGCTATATATTGGTTACATACACAATCCTTTATATTTTCTCTATTACCAAATTTTTGTTTTAGAAATAAATTTTTTTTTGCTGTATTTACTTAACTATCGGTGCAAATAAGAAACCTCACAGCATCAGGGTCTGATTGTGCCTCAAAAGAAAATGGCGAAAACATGTGCCCAACGCTACAACCCTACACCAAATGAAAAATAATATTACTCGTAAATAAAGAACACGTACAACGTTTAAATGCTCTGACCGCTGACAGGCAACCGCAAGAAATTTGTTTACATAAAACTATCTCCGGCATGTGAGTCATACCCATCTTTGTTTCAAAAACAAGATCATAACTATGTGTATTCCAAATTGGATGGACATAGGTCGCCATCTAGTGTCCCCAAAAGTAACTAATAAAAAGTTCCGATCATTGTAACGCATACCGTCGGGAGCGAAAGTCTTTCGTCTCTGACGCGCGGGCGTGACAGCCGGGAGAAACAATTCGCGGATAGCAACTGTAACTAATAGGTGACATTCGCCGCGAAAGGGTTAAACTATAGTGCATAATCTTACAGGCATTACTCAGTCAGATTTTTCAAATTGTAGTCTATAAAAAACTAGAAATGGCATAATGCCAAAAAAAATTTTTATATATATATATATATATATATATATATATATATATATATATATATATAATATATATATATATATATATAACACTCGAAATTTATAAACTGCTCTTTTGGAAATGGATGGGGATTCACCTTACTTATCGGTCTCATCTTGTATGTATATATGTACGGTGAAACTTCACTATCTGGCTAACCGTAGGAGATGGCCACCCCTCTAAACGACCATATTTTGTTCAGAAGCGATTACAGACTCAATGCAGCCAATTTTATGGAAGAAACCCATTTCCCCTGGCTGCACCTTAAAGCAGCTACCCCTCTAAACGACCAAATGTTGTTCAGAAGCGGTTAAAGACTCAATACAGCCAATTTTATCGAAGAAACATTTTTTCCCCGGCTGCCCCTTAAAACGGGCACTTTTTTCGGAAGCAATTACTGACCGCCACAGAGAAGTTTCACTGCATATATATATATATATATATATATATATATATATATATATATATATATGTATGTGTGTGTGTGTGTGTGTGTGTGTGTGTGTGTGTATGTATGTATATATAGACACACATATCACTATAAATATATATATATATATATTTATTTATTTATTTATTTATATCATTTATTTATATATCAAACATAAGACACGTTACATACTTTGAGGAATACTATTGATACTGTCAAATTTCTCACCACGTCATACCGCAAACTCGAGGACCTGGTATCTAAATAACTGAAGATGAAGAGTTTATCTGCATTAAACATTCGTTCCGTTTCATAACGCCAAAAACACGGCGTTCTCCTTAGCGTAGTAGTATCTTACTGATATCAAGTAAAATACCTCATCCGATAATTCGAGCTTCTGCGAGACAGCTAACGGACTTGCGTTTCCAAATATGTTTCACCAACGCCTGAAGGGTTTGCCAGATAATCAGATGAAATTGATAATGGACTTGATGGTTTACCCGGATCATTTATATATACTGGTGCTCGTCCTCCTCTAAAGTCTCTTTCGTTTATGCTGTTGTATCTGTTCGAAGCAAAACAGAGACTATATTACTCTGAAAGCTATGTTATTGGCGTTTTCTAATCCTGTGAGTTTGTTTCGATACGAAGTGACTTACTTTACAGTCTAAATATTAAGAAACTTTAACTTTAACAATGTCCTGTTTTAAACTCATTAATTAGTCAGTTTTATAAATTGCAGTATCAAATACAACACTAGACTGAAGATAGCGTAATGTCTCTGAGATCAAAAACGTTTATACGTATTTTAATACATTTCAGCTTGTTAAAATAAGGACACTTATATTTATTTTACATTTAAAATAGCTTTAATATCTTTCACAAAATCGTCCTATGTTACAATATATTTTGTAAAAAATTAAGAGAATTTTTAATTTTAAAGTGTTTTTAGAGTGTAAGCATTGAAGAAATATGTAGATCAGTTAAATGACTTTGTAAACTTTTAAGAATTTAATTTCATTTTTTTTGATATATTAATAGTTAGTGTCAAATATTTTGATAAATGAAAATGAAAAAAATAACACTGTAGAAAGAAAAGAAATGTTTTCGGTTTTTATCCATTCCTGGTTGTGAAGGCATCTATAAAGGGCAATTAATAAAATTTTATCAATGAATTAAATGACACCAATTAATAGGGTACGAACTGTCACAAAATATAATAGTTTATGACAGCTTTTGTTTTCGCTCAAAAAGAAAAGTTTGGACGTGCAATATTTCTTCAAGGCTCTTTTTCCAGCAGTGTATCCAAAAGAGCCTTAAAGAGATATTGCACATCCAAACTCTTGTTTTTGAGTGAAAACAAAAGCTGTCATAAGCTGTTTTATATATATGTATATATATATATATATATATATATATATATATATATATATATATATATATATATATATATATATACAAACACACACAGAAAGACACCCGTATATGTACAAATCGGGAACATTGATATCTAGATTACATCTTGTCAAGGTGTTCAATATGGAGACGTTATATGTACTTAATATTTTCAGTAAGTATCCATGTAAAATAAATGAAATGAAATCATATATGTAAATAAAAAATATCATATATATTTCTGATATCTTATATAATATATTTCGAAGATTAATGAATTTCCTCAATAGTTAATTTTTCCAGCAAATAAAGACACCGCATTTACGGGAAATAGATGCCTTTCCAAATGGATCTACTAAATTTCTGATACGATTTACAAAAGCATTTCAAAAAAGTGTCATATACAGAGGAAGCAATAGAAAGCTATTAAATTTCAGATGCGACTCTAAAAAAGATTTCAACCCTTTTCCAACATCTGAATTGAACCACCGTAAAGCACTTAAACGGCAATCCAACTAACCAAAGTGATCGATCAGGACTACCATTCCTCCGCCATTACGAGATCCTCTTAATAGTCGTTGAATATGTATGAAGAGCGGAGTATGCATATAGGCTGTTAAAAGCAATTTAACAAGTTCTTATTCTGAAGATTAGATTTCTGCAATAAAATCCTTGTTTTGCGAGATAAGACTGAATATTTATTAGGATGCAATTCCGAAAAGAGCTATTTAAATTTTTTTGGAAGAACCGAGTTCTTCGGTAATTTGTTTAAAGTTTATTGCTTGTAACCTGCGTTTATCCGCAGTTCTGATATTCCTATTATACGTTTATGATTTATTTTACAATTTTAAATTCATACAAGTGCTTCAACTTATTTCAACGTTATCTCTCTCTCTCTGTCTGTATATATACAGAAGGACGTTCGTACTTTATGGAAACGATTTTGATAGTAACGTTTTATGTATAAATGCCATATTTTTTGCGGCGATTTGCTTCTATCTGATAGCCATGGTTCTTGACAATAGCTCTAGCTCGAATTTTCCCATGAAAGGAAACTTTTTCTTAGCACTGTCATGTCAATTTTACACCATTCCTCTTGGACCGTTTTCCAAAGTCTGTTCAGTGTTCTTGGATACCGTTTTCGTAAGGCTCGCTTTAATAAACTGAAAGCACAAAAGTCCCTTGGAGAAGAGTCAGGTGATTTTATAGGTATTTCATTAAACTAGCCGCTGCGCGACCAGCATGGTCGCTTTTGGGTTTATATTTTCTTTTGCGAAAGAACTCATCTGAAATTAACATAGGTAAGGAATGTTATCATTACCTGTCATCATAAATATACGTTGTTAAGGGGTAGTCGGAGCTCAGCCAAAAAATTTAGAATCATTGCTAAATTCATTATTACTGTAACGCTGATTATAGAACATCGTGATTAAAAAATGTGAAATTTCCATTACTTCAGAACAAAGTTAAAGATAAGACTGAGAAACGCAACACCAAAAATTTTAAAAATTACATCCCTCACTGTAAGTACAATTTTTTAAAATTATGATAACTACACTTTATCATTAGATCAAATAAGAAATTCTTGGGGAAAACGTTTTTACACTTTAAAAATAAATGGAGTAAAAATTCAGCAAGTACTAAAATATACAGTGGATTACATCACTCTCTGTATGTACTATTGTTCACAATTGAGATATCTCCACTTAATCATATCAAATAATAAATTGTTGGGAAAATGTCTTCGCTATTCATAAAAATTATTGATATAGACAGTTGAGCATTTCAGAAGTATGAGATACTACAGTAACAGAATAAAAAAAACGAACTCTAGATAAACCTACCTACAATTGTCTATAACTAAACACTGGATTTGATAGGTCTGAGCATATTGTATCAAAAGATCAGTGGTTGTAACAAATATCGCCACTATACACACGCGATTTTAAATTGTGGAGGGTCGCTAATGTTTATATCCGGTAGTTTCAGCCGTTGCCAGTCGGAGTGTAGAAATATCGTTGAATTTTGGTGCCTCATACCTACGCGTTTTATATATATATATATATATATATAGATGGGATACACTTTATTCCTGTTTCTTATTCTTTCTTTGCTAAATAAGCGGCAGTTGATTTAAACGTGTGACTAGAGGCTTTGCGCATATGAAGCTGAACTTTATCAATGTCCTTTCCATATAATGCTGGAACTTTTTCTTCAAAAATTGGTTCTAAAATATTCTGCTGATAATAGAGTGAATTAATTTTGGCTTTACTTGACACTTTTTTGATTTTTAATTTGCCTTGCAACAAAATCCTGCAACTATCACGAATCCCTCTGGGATTTTTACTGCACACTTACGAAGCCATTTCGTATGGTCATCCCCGTCAGTTGAGCAATAGAAAATTGATCTTTTTTATTACAGTCACTTAAATACACCCATGCCTTATCGACTGTTACCACAAATTTTCATTTTTCAGCAGCTAGGTGTTTTTCATATAATTTAATAAGATTTGTTTTTCTTTCAGCAATATGCTTTGGCAAAGAGCAGATGATCTTTAGATTTAAACATCTTTTTTAACTTTAAATCTTTATGAATGATTTTACTTACAGTGACGGAAGACATTCCTAGTTTCGATGCAAATGATCTTTGAGTAGACAGATTTTCTTTTAGGATCAGAGACTTCACTTTCTTGATATTTACCTACGTTCGAACAATCTTGGGATCAGGTTTCGCGGTAATGTTTTCATTTTTACTTTCAGTTAGACTTTTTTTTTCATTCAAATTTAATATATTATAAATACCTTTTATTAAAATGCCATAACCGCGATTTTTACACCGCTTCATAATCTGTTGAGACGAATATTTCCCGTTGGAAAGCGCAGTTACGTAACCTTCGAGCTATCTGTCAATTTTAGAAGCCATTTTTAAATTAATCTCTTATTTTACATTCCAATCAAAACAAAACAGTAGCATACGATTATTCTGAAGTTGCCAAATTTTTATCTTAAAATTCGACCGAGAAAAATAAATTACAAAATTGTTTCCATAAAGTGCGAACGTCCTCCTGTATATATATATATATATATATATATATATATATATATATATACACATAAATATATAAATAGATAGATATGTATAAATAGATAGATAGATAGATAGGGACGGACAGATTTATTATTACAGATGTAACAGTTATTAAAATTTTCCGTAAACAACCATGCAGAATTAATTAACTGAAATCCTATATTCAATATAAAATGCAGCAATTTTTTAAAAATTTTTATAAAACATATAAATGCTTTTTTAATGTTAATGGCTTTCATGAATATTTTATTTTTCGAGAAGCAATAGGAGGCTATTAAATTTCAGATGCGATTCTATAAAGGATCTCAACACATCTCTAACATCCAAATTAAACCATCCTCCTAAACTGTAAAGCACTTAAACGGTAATCCAAATAGCCAAAGTGATCGATCAGGACTACTATGCTGTTCCCATTACGAGATCCTCTCAATAGTCATTGAATATGTATGAAGGGATGAGTGTGCATACAGACCGTTAAAAGCAATTTAACAAGTTCTTATTCCGAAGATTAGATTTTTCTAATAAAAAGCTTTTGTTGCGAGACAAAGTTGAATATCTATGACGGAAAGTACAGATGCAATTCTGAAGAAAGCAATTTAAACTTTTTGGATTTATCAACTTCTGTTGTTATTCGTTTAAAACCTGCGTTTATCTGCATTGAGTTTTACTATTTCTATTAGACGTTTATGATTTACTTACATAACGATATATAGTTTCCTAGACCTTCTGATTACAGAGATATAGTGAACAATCAGTGTTTTTTTAGAGAGGGGGATTTAAGCCCCTTTAAACCCCATAAATATTTAATTTTTTTAAAAAGATTTCTTGGTGAGCACATTTTTCAAATTTTTCACTTTTTTTCAGCACTGAAATCAGAGTAACCTCCCTGCAATATTTCAACATTCTATGCGTCGGTTCCAGATGTACAGCATATTTTAGGGTGGGTGGGTTAAGATTCTATAACCCCCCTTAAAATTTGTGTATATATATATATATATATATATATATATATATATATATATATATATATATATATATATATATATATATATATACACCGGTGTGTCTCGCTGATGTCTTCTTCCCTCGGCTCACCGAGGTTTCTTCTCCTGTCAGTTGAAGATGAAACGCAATTGCTCGATCGCCACACACACACACACACACACACACACACATATATATATATATATATATATATATATATATATATATATATATATATATATATATATATATATATATATATATATATATATATATACTATATAAATTTGTATCAAAAATATTCTTAGTGAACACCTAGGGGTTAAGAGAAATCACCAATAAAAATCTCAGCTTCATAGATCGCATGAATCTATAGATACGTACTTTCCTCACGGGGGGGGGGGGGGTTGTTAATCCCCTTTTAAAACCCTTAAGATTTGAGATTCTATTTTAAAGGTTTCGTAGTGATAACCTAGGGCTTAAGAAGAACCACCATACAATAATTCACCTTTTTAGGCCACATGGTTAACGGGATAGTGTGGTTTCCTGGGGAGGGGGTGTTAATACCCTATAACCCCCTTAAAATTTGCATTATTAAGAAAATCTTTCTTAATGTGCATCTAGGACTCAAGTGAAACCACCTTACAAAATTTCAATATCCCAGGACTTACGGTTCCAGAGATACAGTGATCAGTGTGTGAGTGGTATTAGACTTTTATATGTATAGATAAAGCTTTGACACTCGGAAGTTTGAAGATAAATTCAGTATTATAATGGGCATTTCATGGTGCGTATCTCGAATTTTATTAAATTACGTATTAATTCTAAAAAAAATATTGAGAACAACTTTTGAGGTCTTTCAAATTAACTGATCTTAGAAAATATGCTAATGCTAGATGTTAATAATCAAAGTTTAGTGTTTTATGTTTTTAAAGGACGCATTCAGGGCATGTCTATGATGGATCGCTCTTTAAAGAAGGTAGCAAGGGACAATCGGTTCCCTGAAAGATACGTCGCGAGTGTGCCAAGATGATCCATCACTTGCTGTTCTTGTTCGGCGATTTCATCTATATTTATACAACAAAAATAAAATGTTATGAGACATATTCTTTACAAAAAGGGAAATTTTGCCAGCTTACAAAGCCTTTATCAATCTAGATGTTTTAAACACTCTGTATCAGTTTAATATTTCTTTTTAAAATATGATTTTAAAATTCAAAGATAATTGAAAGTTAACCGCTTCTCATTTAAAGTTTAAAACAGGTTTTTCCTTCCATCAAAGCTTCCATTTTTGTTGTAGATAGGTTTCATATATAACTATATATATATATATATATATAACTATATATATATATATATATATATATAACTATATATATATATATATATATATATATATATATATAACTGATAAGTAAACACCTGTATAAATACATATATATATATATTAATAAAAGGAAGTGTTTGTGTGTGGTCTCCAGACGACTCTATCGCACTTACAGTCATGAACTTCGGCACACAGGTAGTGCAGACGATGAGTACGTGCACCTCGAAGCCCGAATTTAAAATTTTGTTACCGTTAATTTTTAATTAATAAAAAAACCAACATTTTTTTAATGGTGAATCCAGAAATGGAAGAGCCTCCCAGCCGTCTACCAAGGGTGAATCCAGAAATGCAAGAGCCTCACAACTCTCAAGCCAGCCATGTTGAGCTTACTGAACTGCGAGAAGCAAAAATGATAGAAAAAAAATACAATCAAAAAGTTTCAAGTCATATATTAAACCCGAATAATAAATGAAAATAATAATCTTTCAAGTGAGATTTTATACTAAAAAATTTTCATTTTAAGACATTTCGAAGAATTAACGTTAGTTTTTTAAATAACTACCGGTCTCAGATTGTAAACAGACGTTCTTTGTTGCCATTTTCATTTTAGAAGTTCATTCCAAAACACAATTTGACATTTTTCGTTTTCAGCTTTTAGTGGTTTATTATAAATGTATATATAATTTGCATTTATATTGTTATTTATTCTAGGTTATTTTAGCTGTGTTTAGTTTTTATTTATACTGTGTTTCCTTTTATTTAATTTTGCTCTTTTGATTTAAATCTCAGTTTTAAGGCAAACATTTTCAGTAATTTATTTTATTTTTGTATTTCTATAATTTTAAAACATACTTTTCATTTCATTTTCTGTAATTTTGCTCTCTTGATTTTAATCTCAGTTTTATTTCAGGGTCTTTCATTTATAGTTCTGATATAAGTTGTGTTTAGTTTTTATTTATACTGTGTTTCCTTTTCTGTAATTTTGCACTTTTGATTTTAATCTCAGTTTTAAGGTAAACTTTTTGAGTAATTTGTTTTGTTTTTGTATTTCTATAATTTTAAAACATACTTCTCATTTCATTTTCTGTAATTTTGCACTTTTGATTTTAATCTCAGTTTTATTTTAGGGTCTTTCTTTCACATTTTTTTACTATGTAATTTATAGTGTTTAGTTTTAAAATTGATTTTGGTTAACAAACAAGCATTCTTAAAATCCCGGGCAACGCCGGCTCGCCGGGGGGGGGGGGAGAATTTTTCTGCTTGCGACTGTTTGCAGGACATGGGATGCTTAACCACAACATTTAAATACCTCTATTACTTGTTTTTTAGTGTTTCCATTCTCTGACAATGATCTATGAAGGCATTGAGTTCCTAAACCTTCCGGCTAGATGGGCGAAGCCCGGCTAGTATATATATAACATATAAATCCCAAAAACCCTTTTAAAATTCCAAAATTCATTCAAAAATGCTTGGGCGTATCGCGATAAAAATCAATTGCGTAGTCAGTTTCGAGAACAAAGAAATTGAACTTAATTAGGCATTTTCTACACAACCCCTGTGTTGTTCCCCAATCTTTTGGCACTTAGACGACACATATTCGCGTGGGAATCAGAGCCCAGATCCCTGGGTATCCAATAATTGCAGAAGATTTTGATTACGAAACAAGATTCCTACGAAGATATAAATACGAGTACAGCCACGTAAAGGTGAGATTTTGTGAATTGTCGCTGTCCAACTAGCATGTAGTGCTCAGGAATTAGAACCTTATGTTCCAAGAATGGTGTAGTTTTTGTGTGTCCGAGGGCTGGAATAGCCAGCTGAACCGCATGTCATCAACTGAGATCTTGGTAGGATACTTGAGTTCCAAAATGCAGAAACCCCTGAAAAGTGGCAGAGTTTTTCATCGTCCAACGACTTGAAAGTGCGGGAATCTGGGTCACGGAGTTGACCTTGTGACGCAGCAACGTCCTTTCTCTTTCTGTGACGGTACGTTACATATATATATAATAAAATTTTATTTAACTGCACAAAATACAAAATTTCAGTAATTTACATGGACTATCCGAAACTAATACACTGACTTATGGAAATACGAGTTTTTTTCATGGACATCCTATGAGAAGGTTTTTAATAATCTCTTCAAACGAAACACGTATCGCACGGTATTCACAGACGATACTAAAGAGACAGCAAGAAAGAGAGAGGGAGAAATTTACCGGAAAGAGCCTTACTTGTAGCGTTGTGTATTCCCAGCGGTCGGATCCGGCTGTCATAGCGTCCAGGACCAATAATACTGTCCAGAATCTCTTTCTCCATGGCGCGGAAGTTCAAAGAGCCCCTAAAGGGAAACATGTTATATACATGAAATATTACATTATACATATTTATACATACATTATATATATATATATATATGTCGGAATTTAAGTGGGAAAAGAATGATTACCTTAAAATTAAAGGGGGCTTGGGAGTTGACTCTCCGCGCGTCAACTCTCCCTACACATGCGCAGAGCCCAAACCAGACATCTTTCAAGGATAATTGTAATGTTTCCTCCTCGACTGCAGAACCCACAGGCGCGCCAAGATTACATAATGAAAAGGGGAATTTCCCTTTCCCAATTCGCGTCTTAAAATACGAACAATTAGAGGCGAATTACGCCACGAATAAAATTTAATTCCCAAGCCCCCTTTAATTTTAAGGTAATCATTCTTTTCCCACTTAAATTCTGACATAAATATATATATATATATATATATAGAGAGAGAGAGAGATAGATAGATAGATATATGAAATAAATTTAAAACCCTTTTTATTATTTAACACGCCCTTTCCAAATTCTTCATCCTAACGCAATAGAACATAGTCCCTCTTTCTTTATTTCTATCTAAATCCAACCCGAAGTAATTTATTAGTTTTTCCCCTAAGGCACGTGTGGCCAAAGCTTATATAACAATTATGTAACGCGAACGGCGTGGAACATTTGAAAACCATCACCCCATATGACGCGACTTAATCACGTGTCCGTTTCTGGCGAATTAGAAGTTGTATAGACCCGTACGCGGGAGAGAAATTTCGCGCGTCTGAGTCTTTTGTGTGTTTCGCTCTGGCCTGGCAAGATGTAGCGTTTTGAATGTCCGTATTGCCCAACGCTTTGCGTTGTCCGCTCGGTCGTGCCTTTTTCCTCGGTATCTGTGGAGTTATGATGTCTGTAATCCCGTCCAAATAATGTCCAGCCACGAAACTGCTTCGGAAATAAAGACTATGTTATCAACCAGATGCCTCTTCCTTCTGGTATGGATTCCAATTAGTTGTTCTTCATCCCAGCCACTCCCAGCCACTTCGACTACACCCCGGATCCGACAGGCTAAGATTTTAAGGCCTGTTGAGCTTCGCCACCGCCTTAGCGCTAATATTACATATATATATTAGGATGTTTCATTTTGTAAGGCAAAAAATAAAATGTAAAATTTCTGCAGACTTTGCTTACGCCCTGAGTCTCAGTAACTTAAAAGATATATATGCCAAATTTCAAAAAGATTGGATAATATTTAGAGGTTGCACAATTTGATCAGTTTTGCAAAAGTAGGCAAAAATACGATTTTTCAATGTTAATTACTTTTATTGGGAAAACTAGAAATTACGAACTTAATATAATATTAAAACTAGACACTAAGATTAATAGGTAGTATGATGGGCAAAATGTGTTAGTATATTAATCAATTTTGAACGATGCAATTCCTTCTTTAGTTCGCTTGGTGACGACTTTTCTGTGATGCTCGACTACCCTGAACGAAAATTGTTTTCGTTGTTCATCCCTAACCGATTCGTTAAACCTTTTACTTATCAGAGCAATTCCTCTTTCTGCGGTATCACTGATCACCTTAAGAGCGTTCACATGGCTTCTTAGAGAATCACTGCAGTATTCTGTCACGTCGTGGATTCCAAACAATTCAAAGAACGTCTTTGTTTTATTAGTAAGAAAATGGCTCAGGTCTTTTCCTTCAAAAAATAGGGTTTTACCCTCTAATGGTTTATTTCCTTTTTCTTTACAGGTTTGGTTTCTAAATTTTTAGTCATATTTTTCTTATCAGCCTGCGTAATACTTTCGTCCAAAAAACCAATCTTACGTTTGTTTCTGACTGATACCAAAGGTGTTTCTTAGCAACTGTGAGAACATTTTTTTTACGTCTGCATCTGGGTAAGTGCTAAGAAGTTGTAGTATATCCAAATCATTATCGACCCCATCGACTTACAATTGCCTCGTGACAAAAGTGAGCATATATGAAGCTTACAAAATGTGCAACCCGTTTCATACCTTTCAATTCTCGTTGAGGAATATTCAACTGTTTAGAGAAAAGTACAATTTTAAGCGCATATATTGCCTTAGCCATCCATCTTGATTGATGCAGAGACCCTGGGATCCTGAAACTGAAGTCGTTTTTAAACCAACCTCCTAGGTACAGTAGTGAGAATTGTAATAACTCTTTGTAGTCTTCTCTTGGATGAGTTCCGTCTTTTAGGACATTTTGGATGTAGTTAACCACTTTCACTCGTTGTTCTTCTAGACAGCCTTGAACGGGACTTTCTTCCTCCAGCATTGTCATGTATGACTTCTTATTAAGCGAAGACCTCAGACATTGAAACTTCCAAAAAATCTTGATGTCAGGACCACTTGATGGTATGCCACAACACTCCTCAAGCACTCCTTTCGATATTAGTTAAAGGGTGTGATGACGGCAAGCCAACCACAACAATGTTCATCCGAATTCCCTTTAAATTCTGATACACGACCCTTCGGTCAGTCCTGTATTAGATGCTGTAGTATCAAAAGATATACCAATGATATTGTCTAGTAGCCCAAGTCGGTCCACTTCCCGAATAACTATTCAATCATCTGCTCACCAGTGCATTTCATGGCAACAGGTGCGCCAAGCAAATGTTCAAAATCTTTGCCAGTCACTAGAACTGCAAATCTCTTCCAATGTTTTGACACTCCCGTGGTCAACTGCGGGCAACACCTTACTATGCCAATGCAAAACCAAATGAGGAGGATTTTCAAAGAGTGACTCTTCGATTTTCTTTCAAATGTACTTCTATTGATCGCCCGAGCTCGGTAAACGGTAGTTAGAGATACGGTTAGTAATAGTTGATAAAGTTACGATGAAGTTGATAAATATAATACATGATTTGTCTATAATACTATCTATTAATCTTACTGTCTAGTTTTAATATTATTTTAAGTTTGTGATTTCTAGTTTTCCCAATAAAAGTAATTGACATTGAAAAATCTTACTTTTTGCCTACTTTTACAAAACTGATCAAAGTGTGCAACCTCTAAATATTATCCAATCTTCTTGAAATTTGGTATATATATCTTTTACATCACTGAGACTCGGGGCGTAAGCAAAGTCACATGAAAATCATATCTATATATATATATATATATATATATATATATATATATATATATATATATATATATATATATATATAAGAGCTTGTCTGTTTGTTAGTCCGCTATAGAATCATAAACTGTTTCACCCACCGGGACCAAATTCGGCACAGTTAATGTTTTGGACCCGAGAAACTTAAATCAGGAAAAACGAAATTTGGGCTCAATTAGTTTTTTTTAAATTAATTTTTTAATGTGTTTTGTGCCCGATAGAGGTGCGTCTATCCCCTGTGGATTCCTATGAAGGGGAATTGGCAGTGTACTAAATCTGTACTGGAGAGAGAGACAGGGGTGGTATAATGTCTATAATGGAGAATTCGGAAGTAGAGGCACTGTTGTTATACTGAAGAAACTACTGGAAAATAGACATCATATTGCTGGACGAGGGATCGGAAACAGGATTGGACGACATCACTTTATATGCAGTACCTTTTGAAGAACACCCGGAACCGTTTCACCGAAGAAACTTTGTCGAAGGGAAATCGGTTGATTCTATTAGTCGTAGCGGCGAATAACAAAGTTCATAGCGAAGGATGATACGAGCGGTGTCTCCAAAGAGGAAAGATGTTCTCAGAAGTTTTAGCCGGAAATAGTGGTGATATTACATTTGCGCTGGAAAACAAAACTCAGTTCGTTGCGACTCCTGGCAACTAACTATCCTGGATGATTGTACTTCAAATAATTTCTACTGACACATGTTTGAGTCGACTCTCTTTTATTTTAAAAAAAGGATGCTACGTAGTCATAATGCTTACAATTAATACATAAATATCATAGATGAATCTTTCATCAACATTACAAGCAAGTACTCCTCCACAAAGTATAAAACTGGCAAAAACATGGCTAGGCTGGATAAGTTTGTAAGTCTAAGTCAAGTCAGAGAGTCTATCTGATAAATTTCTTTCGAGCCGAGCAAAAAGAGGGAGCGAGGGCTGCCAAAGAAAACGTGAACCAAACCTCGCCAAACGCTGAAGCCTACGAAAGGTAGAAAAGAAGCAGCGCATTAAGAAAAAGGGCTAGTAACGGCGAAAACTGGTAGGCGTGTACCAATGACGTGAAGACGCGGGAACATAAGACACGCTCATTGGCTGTGCAGGAGAGACCTGGCGACTTATGACATCTGGCGATTTCGCGCCAACGCGGTTGTTTCTCAAAAGCTGCACGAATACACACGATATTGCCACACTTAGGTGAAACTCAATACGCATAGAAAAAGAACAGACGAACGTCACTATGGGCGTTACGTACAAGAATAACACAGTGCAGGAAAGGAGGTTCCCATATCGTATGCTGAATGTTAGCACGACATAGGAAACCGTAAATTTAAAAGTAGCCCTGGGAAAGAACCGTAATGGTTTATTTCAACAATGTCATGCCGATTCAACTTACGCACAGGTGTGCATGAAAGAGCGAGACATCGTTAAAATTAAGACCACCTTGAATTCAAAAGATCAGGACTAAAGAAAACACCTGCTACTGCTAAGATGAAATACCTACCCTGACAGAGTTAGATTTTAACAAGTTATTAATTAATTTTAAGTTTGAATTAAGATAAAATTACTACACATTAACTGTAGCGATAAAATCCACGTTACAATTCCCCCTCAACCAGCTGCGTTAAGAGGGGTGGTTTGAGGATGACGGAGGGGGGGGGGGCAAATTCCAATGCGCGGGAGAAAGATGGTTGGAAATGACCTTTGGCTTTCCAGATAAACACAACTTTCCTGGCTCTGCTATGTGTTGCAGTAATGGGAAAGTACAATTCAAGAACCACCCGATGCCAAATGGGAAAGTAACAATTCAAGAACCACCCGAGCCTTTGAGAACATTACTCACAGGTAATACATCTGATTCAAAACATTTCTTACAAAACATACAAGCTTAAGGAAAAAGGCTTCATGGGGAATCAAGCCTTACTTTGATTAAATAAAGGGGATAACGCATCTTGCACTTTACCTCTTGGGTGAAATGGAAAAAAGTGCGTTTTTAAGGGAAAAATAAATAATAAAGGCAAATGTAAATTATAAAACTTATTTCTTATTAAACAGTGGATCAAAAAAATCTAATTAAATCTAATTGAACAGTATCTAACAAATATAATTTAACAGTAAACTTATTCAATCCAAACGTGCGAATCTCGCAACACGGTGTTATTAATTCTCAATAAAATCAGACAAAGGTCCGCAGGATCAAAGTTTCTTTCTTTCTTATTGTTTATATATCATTTCAGTAGAAACGCGCTAAGCGCATACTGCTTGGCCAGATGAACATGAAGAGCGGGAGTGCAGCGGAGTGTAGTATATATATATATATATATATATATATATATATATATATATATATATATATATATATATACATATACATATACATATACATATATATATATATATATATATATATATATATATATATATATATATATACATATACATATACATATATATATATATATATATATATATATATATATATATATATATATATATGAAAAAGGGAAGGATGAACCATACATGAAGAAGAAACACTTATTTAACTTAATTTAATCTAAATCTAATTAACTCTTAATTAACACTTATTTAACTCTAAATTTTTATACTGGAGGACAGACCATCCGTGAACATTAAGAATGCACTCATATACAATAATTTTAAAATTAAGAAAATAAAGAAAATATATTTAAGGTCCTAAACCTTCAATAAAATAAAATAAAGGAAAGATAGTCTACCAATGAAGTAGACAAGTAATTTAGAATACAATAATTTGAGCGATATTAAAAAAAAGAAAACTTGTGTCATAAGTTAAACTTTAATAAATGAAAATTTGAAGGAGAAACCCCAAAATAATCAGAAACTCTAATTCCATTTACACTAATTTTAATAAAAGAAAACTAAGTCTTAAAAAATTAAATTATTTTTAATGCAGTACAGACCACCATGAATTAAAAGGAATCATTTAACATAAAATATTTTTAACATGAATATAATAAAGAAAATAATACTTAAGTTATAATCATTTGACAAAAATAACAAAAAAATATAAGAAAAGCCACCACTGAAGTAGAAAATCTAATACAACGTGAATTAATTTTAACGAGAATAAAACAAATATAAGTTATTTCATAAGTTAACCTTAAGACTGCTGTGTAGTAACCCTATTGAATCCATTCACCTCAATGTTAACCTATGGAAAAAATGTATCTACTATTTACAGCTACATAAATGCTGATAATGCAATAAAAATGATCTTTTCAGATAGCCTGAACTATTTTGCCCCTTGCAATAGGATTCATTTTATAAATTACGTCCACCAAAGGAATTAAGGAGCGTTTGAAACACATTATACCAGATTGTTTCGCAGAATAATTTACATTTTAAAATATTATTTGCATTTAAAAAAAAATGAGAAATGCCCCAAGTTGTAAAATTTCTTTCTCTATTACGGAGTACAATTAATTAAAAAAATAATCTTTCAATCCAAGTCGGCAGTCCTTGGACACATTTTCTCATAGTTTAACTTTGAGGTGAGCGAATCCAATAGGGTTAGTACACAGCAGCTTTAAATAAATATAAAAGGGAAGGCAACGCATAAATTAGAAACACTAATTTAACGTACAATAATTTTAACACGAATAAAATCAAGAAAATATGTTTTGAAATCATTGACTTAACTACGATATGCATAGTGTCACGAATGTGTTAATATTTACCCTCTAAAGCTAATTAATAATTTTTTATGTAAATATAAATACACAATAATAATATAGAATGAATTTCCTCTATTAACAATTTTTTCCGGCGTGCATTATGTATGAAACTGGATTATACATTATTTATATGAAATGGTGTCAGCCTGATTTAATTAAGTTATATTATTATCAATGAAAATCACATATGAATGCGTTTTAGGGTTGAGATTTATTAGTTTTCCCCTAATGTAAACAACTTAATGAATGCGCCACCGCTTGATATTAAACAGAAATAGATTAAATGTGTAAAATATACTGCAGACAACCACAAATTGTGTCTTTTAGCGGAAAAGTTGGTACAACCATCCGTTTAATTGCTGAATGAGTGAAGAAGAAAATATAGTTATATAAATTGCAAAATTTAATAAGACAGAATTACTTTTAGAGGGACTAGTGATCTATATCAATCTAATTTATTCCATGTTTTATATATATATATATATATATATATATATATATATATATATATATATTAATTTTCTATTTAATTCAAAATAATTTCATTTCTCTTCAGTTTAGGTCGACAGCTAGAGTATGTTAGTAATGTAATTCAAATTTTCTGTATGTATCACATGAAGAAATATATGCAAAGTAAACTTTTAAGAATTTAATTTCATTCTTTGGATATATTAATAGTTAGTGTTAAAAATTTTGATGAATGAACATGATAAAATAACACCATAGAAAGAAAAGAAATGTTTTCAGTTTTTATCCATTCCTCGTAGATATTGGCTTGGAATGCATCTATAAAGGGCATTAAGGAATTAATAAAATTTTATCAATGAATTAAATGACACTATTTAATAGGGTACGAACTGTTGCAAAATATAATAGCTTACGACAGCTTTCGTTTTCGCTCAAAAACAAGAGTTTCGCTGTGCAATATCTCTTCAAGGCTTATATATACACTCATGGGCAAAAAAATTAGCTCACCAAGAAATAATTGCGGGATCGTAACGAAACTTGCAATGAAGGTACATGTCGGGGAGATATGCAAATGATTATAAATGCAGCGTGATTGCGCATTACGTATAGCCGGTAGAGGGCGTTGAACATCGTACTCTGTGGAGTATAAAACAGGTAACCAAAGCTTTTTGAGTGTGCTGAATCATTTACAAAGAAAGAGCTGAGATAGACATGCCATTACGCCGTGTTCGAAGACAATATAAGCAGTTGTCGCAGTTTGAGAGGGGGAGAATCGTCGGGATGATGGAAGCTGGGTGGTCAGCTAGGCGAGTAGCTCGTCAATTAGGTCGCTCTGATTGTGTTGTGAGGGTGGGGATTGTGTTGGGACCAGTGGACCCGAGAGATGTCATGTACACGAAGACCAGGCTCAGGACGCCCTCGACAGACCAGTCGTCGAGAAGACCGCCGCATCGTAAGAAATGCACGCGTACAGCCAACTGCTTCATCGGCCGCCATCCAGGCACAGGTAGCACCTTTACTAGGGGCCTCTGTGTCTTCTCGAACCATACGAAGGCGCCTGGCTGAAGGACAGTTGGTATCGCGGCGCCCATTACGTGTTCTGGCCTTGACGCCCACCCATCGACGCCTCCGTTTGGAGTTTTGCCGCGCACAAGGAAACTGGACTGCAGCGGAATGGAACCAGGTCGTCTTTAGCGACGAATCCAGATTCAATCTCGGCAGTGATGACAATCGTGTTCGTGTGTGGAGAGCCCGTGGTGAACGCTTCAATCCTGCCTTTGCTGTACAGCGACACATCGCTCCCACAGATGGTGTGATGGTATGGGGTGCCATTGCCTACAATACACGGTCACCCCTAGTATTGTTCCGTGGCACCATGACAGCCCAGCGGTATGTTCATGAAATCCTGCAACCACATGTGTTGCCACTCATGCAACGGCTCCCAGGAGCCATTTTTCAACAAGACAATGCTCGGCCTCATGCAAGGGTGTCACAAGACTGTCTCCGCACTGTTACTACCCTTCCTTGGCCTGCCAGATCACCAGATTTGTCTCCAATCGAGCATATCTGAGATCATTTGGGACGACGAGTTGGGCATCCCACGAGTTTGAACGAACTAGAGGCAAAGGTTACAGCAAATATGGAACGAAATGTCTCAAGACATCATACAGAACCTGTATGACTCAATGCCCGATCGTATCGCATCGTGCATTCGCGCTAGAGGGGGATCCAACGGAGTATTAACTCCTCCATTCTTTTGCCTTTTTCTCTGAAATAAATTATCATTTTTCTTTGATTTTCTTATCATTTACTTATATCAAAGTAGTCATTACGTATGTAAAATTTTGTTTCAATCAGACGACTCCTTCTTGGTGCGCTAATTTTTTTGTCCATGAGTGTATATATACATACAGTGGTACCTCCCTTAACGGACATTCCCGAATAGCGGACACCTCTAATTAACGGACATTTTTACGAGTCCCAGTACTTTTATATAGGACAATCCATGTTATTCCCTCTGGATAGCAGACACTCGAATATCGGACAGGTATTTTTGAAAAAACTTTCAATTATTTTGGCAAACATTTCAAAATTATTCTAACAAGCAAGCTAAAAATATATGCTTATGCTTTTTTACAAAGCCTAGATGTTTCTTTAGAAGCCTGGATGTTTCAAGAACATTGATGTACGAAAACTTAGTGTTTTCGTACATCAATGGAGCCATATTGGAAAATATTGTACATATATTGTACTCGCAGTGTAAACAATATTATTTGATGAAGAAATATCTAATACATTTTTTCTCTGTTGATTCAGAAAAATTATCATCAAAATTTCTTATTCTGTGTGGAAATGATGCCATGTATTTTTTAAATGTAAATTTAAAATAAACAAAGAAAAGAAAAAAGAAATTATGTTATACGTGAGAATTCTAAATTAAAGACCGAACGTCAATCGATGCCAAAATCATTGGGTTCAAGTTCTTTTTCCGGCATGGATGGGTATTTGTAGCAAATCAAAATTGACTTTAACCCTTGACAAAGAGGTAATTAGTCATCGTATTGCGAGAGGGGACATTGTGCGGTCAACCAATCCACCATCTAAACACAACGAGAGTAGATATCCATCGTTCTCCTCAACCTAACAGAATTAAATTGAAACACAGCTCAACAAGGATTGCTATGTGTTGTTTGAAATACCTTAGATACGGTGAGTTAATTAAACATTTAACGTCGCTCTGCCGATAATGTCCATCAGATAGCTGAAATTCTGAAATTAGCACACATTTGGTTGTAGCAAAATTGTTGGTTAGGTGCTAGGAAATTAATTTGTGGATTATATCTTCAATAAGAGCGTTACTATTGATCATATCTGTGGGTTTTTCACACCATTTAGAGAATTGTATGCGATACCAAAACTTTTTAATGATGTTCCGTAAAACAAAGTGGTTCCTATGAAAGAATCAGCAACTCATTCAAAACATTTATGTTAAAATCAAGAGAGGGATTGTGGCATTATTGGTATTTTTAAGGTGAGTCATCACCTTTGCACAAGTTGAAAAGACATAATTTTTTCTGTCTGTTCGAACTTCTATAATTTTTTTTTATTGTCCATTATATATGAAATACTCAGTATTAGTTCTCTAAACTTTATAGATTATGTTCCCTGAATTATTTTATTACAAGTAAATAATTACAAGATAAAAAGAACTTTTTATATACCATGTTTTTAAATTTTCTGTTGAATCATATGAACTTGACAATTCTATGTATTAATAAATACTTTTTAAAAAATTTTGTATATACAGTGGCTCCCAAAAGTGTTCGTACACTTACGATTTTCAATGAAATAGGGGTCTATCCATTAATCAAAATGAATATTTCAGAATGGGTATTTAATAATAAGATCTATAATCTACTCTTAGCAAAACTACATAAAATATTTTAAAAACATAGTAAAACTTTATTTTTAAGAATCCAGTAATCAAAAAGCAACAAAAACTTTATCTCACAAAAGTCATCGTACACGTGTAAAAAATCTCTACATATTAGTAAATATTCTAATTTATCGTTAAATTAATATTTAGTAGGATATCCTTTAGCATCCACAACAGTTTTTAAACGTCTGGGAATAGATTGCACTAGTTCTGTTGTAATTTCTGCATCAATGTTACTCCATTCTTCCATCATAATTGTTTTTATTTCGCTTTTCGTGTGAATGTCGTGTTTTCGTACTCGAACCTCCAGTTCTCTCAAAACATGGTTTAAAACTGGCGATTTAGGTGGTGTTTTCAAAAATTGTGGACATTTATAGAGACCCCAGATGCGAACGTTGAGAGCCGTGTGCTTAGGATCGTTATCTTGATAAAAAACAAAGTTGTTTCCAATACCCAAATTTTTAACTCATAATTTTAAATTATCTCTTAAAATATTTATATAAACAGCATGATTCATTATGCCATCAATAAATACCAAATTACCTAGTCCTGATGCTGACATGTACCCCCTCACAAGGACACCTCCACCGCCATGCTTAACTGTTTCTACTAAGTTCTTGGGATTAAGTTCCTCATTTGATATAATTATACAATGCTCCATACATTTATACACCCATCGTAACCAAAAATGTTAAACTTGCTTTCATCGGCAAATAAGACATTATTCCAATACGTTTGGGGCTTATTTATCATTGATAGTTCGAAGGAAAGCCGTTTTTCTCACTCACAGAAAATTTTCTACGAGCAGAACGCCCATGTAATCCAGCTGCTCTGAGAACTCGTCGAACAGTTTCAGATGAAATTGAAGTAGAAAATGTTTCATTAAATTCTGTAGAAACTTTTAAAGCACTCAAACGTGGATATTTCACAAATTTTCTAATTATAAATCTCTGATCACGTTTTGTTAACTTTGCTGGATGACCTTTTCTTACCGTGTTTACGATCCGATTTTCTTCCTCAAAGCGTTTTATCACATACTGCACAGTAGAATGGGATAAATTAAGTAATTTAGCAATATTCCGAACTGATTTACCACAACTATGCTGAAAAATAATCAATTTTCGAATGCTGTTTGTTGTTTCTTTACGACTACGAGCCATTTTTAGATAATAAATAGAATATTTCGGAGGAGGCAAGCAAAAATTAAAGCCAAACGATATTCTAAATGCCAACACAATTCAAAAGTAAAAGTAAAGCACCAGATGATAATTTTAATTATGAATTTATCTGAAAATATTTCAGTGTACGATGACATTTTGGAGATAAAGTTTTTGTTACTTTTTGGTTACTGGTTTCTTAAAAATAAAGTTTTACTATGTTTTCAAAATAATTCATGTAGTTTTGTTAAGAATAGATTATAGATCTTATTATTAAATACCCATTCTGAAATATCCATTTTAATTAATGGATAGACCCCTATTTCATTGAAAATCGTAAGTGTACGAACACTTTTGGGAGCCACTGTATATATTTTTTTCTACATGAATTGTACATATTGATCGTCGTATTTATTATAAATATATATATATATATATATATATATATATATATATATATATATATATATATATATATATATATATATACATATATATATATATATATATTTCTTTTTTTTGGCATTAATTGCATACATTGACCGTTGTATTTAATTTGACTGTACTCCGTAGCGAAGTGCGGGTTTTCAGCTAGTGTATACATATAATAAAAACCATAAAATAAAATGTTTAAAACTGTTTTAATATGATGACGAACATTAACATGAAGAATCACTAAGCTATTAATATGCAGCCATCATCACTTTCCGCTGTTGTGGCCGTATAACGAGTGCCATAATTAAAAAAGACCGCTATAGCGAAATGCCGTATAAAGAGCGGCCATATAGCGAGATATAGGCGTAATGATGAAATATAGTTACTTCAAATTTAATGAGACACTTTATAAAGCAATTTTCAAAACTGCTGGCCGTTGGGAAAAAATTATGTCTCCGTCAAACTGTTTCCTTGTAAAAAGTATTTTAAAAAATGCCAGAAACAAATTTCTTGACACGCTGAAAACACATTTTTCTGACTATATTTTTCCTTTATCTGCCGCCTTTCTGAAGCACTTGAACATTTGCCTTTCTTTTCGTACTGCTTAGAGCCACATTACCAAGATATTGCCATTTTCACCGACACAGTGAAACGGGACATCAAGAAACGGGAGTCAAGGAAACGGGACATAAAATGTATCTTTTTCCCACTGGTTAGTATTCATGTTTTAATACCTTTCAGGAGCACCTTTCACATATTAACAATAGTTAAATATATTAATAAATGTCAAACATTTAATATTGGTTTAATATATTACTAAACGTCAAGCATTTAATACTATATAAATATATTGCTAAATGTTAAGCATTTATCATTGGTTAAATACAGAAGGTCGTTCGCACTTTATGCAAACGATTTTGATAGTTAAGTTTTATGTATAAATGCCGCATTTTTTGCGGCGATTTGCTTCTATCTGATAGCCATGGTTCTTGACAATAGCTCTAGCTCGAATTTTTCATGATAGTAAACTATTTCTTAGTACTGCCATGACAATTTTACGCTATTCCTCTTGGACCGTTTTCCAAACTCCGTTCGGTGTTCTTGGATGCCGTTTTCCTATCGCTCGTTTTATTAAACCGAAAGTGCAAAAGTCCATAGTAGAAGCGTCAGGTGATTTTACAGGTATTTCTTTAAATGGGATACACTTTATTCCTGTTTCTGATTCTTTCTTTGCTAAATAAGCGGCAGTTGATTTACACGTGTGACTAGAGGCTTTGTCCATATGAGGCTCAACTCTATCAATGTCCTTCCCATATAAGGCTGGAATTTCTTCTTCAAAAATTGGTTCTAAATTATTCTGCTGATAGTAGAGTGAATTAAGTTTGGCTTTACTTGAGACTTTTTTTATTTTTAATTTGCCGTTGTAACACAATCCTGCAACTATCATGAATCCCTTTGGGAACTTCTCCGTACAATGACGAAGCTATTTCGTGCTGCCATTCCCGTCAGTTGAGCAATAGAAAATTGATCATTTATTATTATATTCACTTTAATACACGCACAAAAAAATTGTTTCAGATGTACAAGTATATATTTATATTCGTTATGTTAGTTATTGTGACTATACAATAAGAAATTTCAGGCTAAAAAAAATGTATCAATGCATCAAGCACAAACACCACATTAATTGAAATCGAACTTTTGTGCAATTACAATTTGTGTTTCTGAAATCTTTTTTATATTTGTGAAATTAAAAATTAAAATAGTACAAAAATAATAAAAAAATAACCCTAATGAACCACTTTTCCTAATATTTTATTCATATTCTTAGTCAAATTGTTATCTTTAAGTGTTTTATGTGCAATTTTTAGTATAATAATTATGTTGTATGCTGTATATTATAGAGAAAATTGTGAGGGGGGGTTGATGAAGAAAATCATTCTTTTAAAAGGGGACAATGTAGGAAAAATGCTTGGAACCCCTGATATAGACTATTCATAGATAATTTCAAAGAAGTTAAGTCTCCCGCTTTTAAATGAACGTTACAGGAAATTACGTCTGTAACTTTTCCGCAGCTCTCACTTCACACGAAATGTTCATTATTAAGTCCGAAAACATGGACGTTTCAGCTTTAATTCGACCGAAATTTCCGGTCGCAGTACAATAAGGACTTATTTCTGTGGGATGAAAATTTCGACGTTTTAAATTTCAGGAAGTGCCATTAGCTTTTGTCAAGATGTTTTAAATTCTTCCAAGGAGTGATTAAACAAATATGTCTTTGAAAGAAGGTAGGAAAAATATTACAACCGTTAACTTCGGTTTTTTTTTGCTCTATTCTCAGATAGTTCTTCTTCTTCTTTACAAGCCCAACAGCCCCCTACAGGCCCTGGCTGCCTCAACCAAGCGTTCTCTCCAGCGTCTTCTATCTGCGACGATTTCTTTCCAATTTTTAACTTTAAAAGTCTTTTTCAACATCATTTAACGATCTAGTCGGTGGTCTACCTCTAGTTCGGGATCCCTCGGAATTTTTTTCAATGTTTTTATTAACTTGCTTTCTTGTTTATTTGTTTGTGTGTGTGTTTGTCCAGTACAAATCTTGCAATCGAGTTTTAACTAACTTCCTGACTAGCTAGACATTTGAAATTTTTAGAATAGCTCAGAAAACGATGACAATGCATTATTTTAATACTTTTAGCCCTCTTTAAGCAGTATTGAATTCATTTTCAGTTAATTTTGTTTTGTAGACTGATGCAACAATCTATCGGCCGGGACGGGAACGAAAAGTTAAACGCAAATTAACTTCCAATTAACTTCATTTTCTTTCAAGTTGATGGGATAATTCTTTTCTTTCCAGTTGATGGGATTCATCAAAAAAAAATTAAAAAAGTATTTAATACATAGAATTGTCAAGTTTATATGATTAAACAGAAAATTAAAAAACATGGTATATAAAAAGTTCTTTTTAATCTTGTAATTATTTAAATGTCAAGATCTTAGTGGGATTATCTTCCGAGCTTTTCCAGACATGGCCAAGACATTTTACCCTATTGCTACGGATGACCTATGCTATTTGCGTACATGCGCGTTCAATAAAGATACCGTAAAGTCCTTCCATGTGGTCAGTGTGTTGGAGAAAGGTGCGAGCTCTCCAGACGTCACTCATGGAGGTGACCTGTCAAAAAGCAGGTTGCTCCAAGAAAGCAATGGTGGCTCACCTGTATGGTGTTCCCAGGTAAAAAGTAGTCAACAATTTTTGCAGTTCTATGCGAATGGCTCAAGACAAGTGCTTAATGTTTAACTGCAATTTGCCTGAGCACTTTGGATTATTTTTCTCCCAGTATAATAAGGGAAATGATTTATTTAGTTACTTTGCTCAAATGTAAGATCTAGGAGACAAATTGATATAATTTCGACTGAGTTTTACTCACCCACCCCCACCCCAAGGTACTCCATTAAAAATGCACTTTATACTTCTTTTACACTGAGGATGCGTTCCAGACTGTGTCGTGTAAAGGAAGACAATCGTGCAAAAAAAAGAGATAGGGTATATGGTAAAATGATGGATATGTTGAACGACTTTCTTTTGTTTAGAAAATGCATATAAAGAATAATAAGCAATAGATAAATTAAATATAATTATTAATTTTTTCGATATTCGTGCAAATTGTATACATTAAACACAAAGAAAATTATATTATTAACAATTTAAAATATTAATAAATACAGTTCCTTGAAATTCAAATTTATCAAAGCTTTATTTTAAATTTTTTAAAAAATCACAAATTCAGGAATATCATAAAAAAATTATAGGATTAGACACTTTATTATTCATATTCGCGTTCTAGAACTAATCGCATTCTTTTGTGTTGCGCTGGTGCTTTCGTCCGATGTAATTTGTGCAGTAGCTTCATGAGTTTCCACATTTTAAGGCAAAATTTCTGACGGCCGAGGATGGATACTTTTAGTCATAAATTTTGTAATAGATCGTTTGAACTGTGTCTGAGGCAAAAAAGTCCTTTTGAAAAAATAGGAATTAATAGGTATATTTTCCGATGCAGTTATAAAATTAAAGCTTGGATATCTCTTTGTAAGACAGCCTTGGATAGCTCTTGGATAGTTCTTTGTTAGCTCCTGATAGTTCATTGTTGCCTGGATAGCTTTTTTTTGTAAATTTATTTGTAGCGTGCCATACATGATTTCAGATATGATTGAAAATTTGTTTCGCACTCAATATTGGGAACATCGACAAGAAAAAAAATTCCAATTTGATGGAAATTTCAATGCCTACAAGAATTACTGTTAGGAAAATGAACCCAAAAAGGACTACCTAAGCTTCAGTTTATAACCTAAGCTTCAGTTTATAGCCTAAGATTCAGTTTAAGACTTAGATTACCTGTATTACTTTCCGACATCCATGTTATCGTTTTAGACTTACATATCACTTGTTACCTAACAGCTAAAGGCGTTACGGCAACTTTTGATGTCATACTTCTGATTAATGGGGGTTTTCATTTGTTTTCCCCCATGGTTTATTGTTTTTCCTTTCCAGTGTACTTTTTATAAATGTGAATTTATTTGATCTTGATTTCTTGTATAAATGGCGTTCAAGTTAGAGCAAAGGTGTCATGGCAGGACATACATTCGGACTCACGAGTTAGTGAGATTCGTTTGCTAGAAATCTCTTTGTGAGATTATTTTTTTTATACCTTTCAGGGGTAACAACCTTTACAGTTTTCACGGTGCACATTTTTTCTCGATTTTATTTAACCTAAAAAATTTTGAATTTTTTTCCAATTAAACGATGTAAATCGAGTTTACTTCTTTAAACTGATAACAGATGGCAGCACTAGCCATTTTCTGCCTATTTAACTGCAATACAATGAATCAAGTGAAAGATGGGTGAGAAAAATGGCGGTCTAAAAATGGTTCACCTCCCCTAAAAGGGATACCAATGTTTTATGTTTATAGGCTTAACGCTCATGCAGCAAGATTATTTAAAGTTAGTTGTTTGATTGCCTTTAATATTTTAACGTTTATTAAGGTTCTAAATAAACTTTGTGTTTTTATCTAAAGCCTTGCTTATTTATGACCATACCGCATGCCAACTCTGTCAACTGCAGACTATGTCACATTGCTGCACTCCGTGACTATTACTTTAGCTGTGAAGGCCGGTGAATTTTCCTAATTGTTGCCAACTTCTGAATTATCTTTCCGGTGCAGGTGTTATGAGAAAAAAAACAAATTTGCAGAATGAAAAAAAAGTAAAAATATTGATCATTTTATAGTGTAAAAAACGATTGTGTAAGCACAGGTTTAAAATATATTTGACCGTGTTATTTCAAAATCGTGCAAAAAAAAGTCAATGCAAAATATGTATTAGGTGTACCATAGGACCATAGGAACGAGTAACTAACTGTGTTTCCTAGGCCAACGCCTTCTAACACAGATATTTGTGGATAAGGTCAGCGGAGAGCGGAAGTATCACAGAAATGAGAAATGAATGTTCGAAATTAGCATCTTCTATTCCGAAAAAAATATTAGGTATAATGCATCCATGTCTAAAGTTAAGCATAAATAAAATTATTAAATACTGAAGTAAACATTAACAACCTTAGTAACTTCTTCAATTAAAAAAATATCAGCTTCCCATACAAGAAAGAAAGTTTTGCATCCGTAAAAAGAATTCTATTGTAATAATATGTTCTACTCTTAGACCGAAAAGTAAGATCTAGAGAAGCTTGTTACGCAACTAAAATACGCATCGATTTATCTCTATAAAAATCTAATTATGGTGTTCGACAAAAAAAGGCTTTATTGAGTAACTGCTTTTAAATCATACTCTAAAAGACCACTATGAAAGACGAACGTTACTATGAAATATGATGCTACTGAAAACTTGACTCGAGATTAAATCTAAACGTGAAAGAGTCTAAAATGGATATTTCGGTATTTTTTTTTATGATTTCGTTCGACACAATGTCCTGATTTATTGTCAAGTAATAGTTTTGTGTACTGGTATAAAAATAAGATTGAAGGGGCATGTTATTATAAACTTTATTCAAAGTAGATCAGAATTTTAAACGAAATTAAATGGAACTTCCATCGAATGATTTCTGTCTTTGCATTTTATGTCATAATAAAATTAATTTTTTTCAGGAAAAAAAAAACTTTAAATAGTTTATAATAAAGTCTCTTTTCAAAATCATTATATATATATATATATATATATATATACAGTCAAACCCGCTTAATGGAATATCGGTTAAAAGAATATCCCGTTTAATGCAATAAATTTTCAATGTCCCAAACAGTAGTAATTTGTTTATGTGTTAAATTTCCCAGTTAATGGAATATATTGTTTTGAAGTTATCCCGCTTAAAGGAATAATATTTAGCCTTGACGATATCGATCTTTTTCTATTTCTCGCACTTCTTTTCAGAATTTTTTTTTTGTAAAGTGCAATAATGAATGTGCAGTAACTGAATGTCTTTCAAAGCAATTTTTTCACTTCGTAGAAAGTGTCCAATCGCAGGAAATGGGGATTTCTTCGGTTTTGAAGGGCAATTCATTGTTGCTGTTTTTGCTAGCCTCAACCCCCGCCCTCCCCTTATTGCTCAAACGCTGGCCTACGTTTCCCTATTCAGAGAATGAACAATAGGCTTCATCCTCAAATGAGAGCTAGAAAATGAGTGGGTGTGTGTGTGTGAAGGAAATGTAAAATTTCAACAGGTCCTTATCTTGAAGGGGACGTGGATTACCAACTGTAACAAATCTCTTCGGAGAAGAGCAACATTTAACTTGGGGGATCTCTAGCCTTGAACATTTAACTGTACATTTTCAACGGCGATTAGTTCGACATTTCGCTTTCGTGAAATCAGAAATCTTTCTTGTGCTTTACAATGTCTTTGAGACGAAAAGATCTTACTTTAAAAGAAAAGTAAAAGTCATAGAGTTCGCAAAAGTAAATAAGTGTACGCAATTAGAACTCTCAAAAAAGTTTGAGATATTCCAAGCTCAAGTTTCGAAATTGTTAAAAAATAAAGAAAAAGTCTTGAACGACTGGAAAAGCAATAAAAATCTTAATCAAAAACGAAAACGTACAGGAAAAGAATCTGAAGTTGAAGATGCTCTTCTTCAGTGGTTTGCTGAAAAACGAGCTTGTAATGTTCCTATTAGTGGATTATTATTGAATCAGAAAGCCGAAGATTTAGCACAACAGTTAAATATAACTGATTTTAAAGCTACAAATGGTTGGTTGTGCAGATGGAAAGCAAGAAACCAAATTTATTTCAAAAAAATTCACGGTGAAGCAAGTGATGCTGATGAAGCCGCTGCCAGTTCTTGGAAAAATGTAGTATTACCTGCTTTATTACAAGACTACAGTTCTTCTTGTATCTATAACTGTGACGAAACAGCACTTTATTACAGAGCAATGCCTGATGGGACTTTGTGCTTAAAGGCGAAAAAGTTGTTGGAGGAAAAATCCCGAAAGACAGACTAACAGTTTTATGCTGTAGTACTGCTGACGGCAGTCATAAAAAGCCTCTTTTTGTAATCGGGAAATCCAAAAGCCCACGATGTTTTAGAGGTGTAAAACCCCTTTCAGTTAAATGCGAAGCGAATTCAAAAGCTTGGATGACTGCTAATTTCTTTCAAAACTGGTTAGTGTCATTTGACAATGAGATGAATAAGATGAAAAGAAAAGTTATCCTTTTTATCGATAATTGTCAAGCCCACAAAGTCGACGTACGACTAGAAAATGTAGCAATTCATTTTTTTGCCTCCGAATACTACAGCTATTTTACAGCCAATGGACCAGGGAATTATATCACTTTTTAAGAGGAATTATAGAAAAGAAATCGTTAAAAAGATAATAGCTTGCATAGATGATACTAGTGGATTTTCTATCAATAGCTCAACTAGTAAAATTATTAGAAACATTTCAATTCTTACAGCTGTTCATATGATGAACAAATCATGGAATAATATTTCCTCTGACGCAATAAAAAGTTGTTTCTTAAAATGTAAGTTTTCAACACACGTAACAAAAGATGAATTAAATGATGAATCAATTACAAACGCAAATGATTTACCGCCAGAAGGAATGACAGAAGAAAATTTTTCCAATTTTGTAAACTTCGACAATGATTTGGTAGAATGTGGTGAAACTTCAGACCCTCAATTTGATCAAAGCGAAGTCGATGAAGATGAATTTGATGAAGAATGTACCATTTAAAAGGTTCCGTCACATGTTGAAGTTAATAAGGCTTGTGATATTATAAGACGTTTCTTGGAAACGAAGCCAAATGCAGACTTTCATTTATTTTATAAACTGGAAAATAAAATAACAGATTTGCTGCATTCACAGAACAGTAAACATTCTAAAATATCCAACTTCTTTAGCAACAAATAAGTAAGTAACATTGTAATTATTTCCAAAAAAATAAAGGAAACTTGTATATTCTACAATAAAATTAGCTCATTTTTCATCAATTTTCTAAATTTTAATGTGTTTAAATTGTTTCTTACTTTTAATTAATAATTGTTTGTTAAATATAATAGTTTAAATATGCCTATGGTTTAGGCAAATTTTAAAGCTTTCTAGGTTTAACTGTAACTTTAAACATTGTGGGCGTGTCAGTGTGATTCCGGATAATGGAATATCCCGCTTATTAGAATAATTTTTCGTGGCAAATTGGCTATTCCATTAAGCGGGCTCGTATGTATATATAATGTTACGAATTTTGCGAGTCTATGGTAATCTCGCCAAATATGAGAGTTATCGCTAAATTGGCGATGGATTTGAAGACTTATTTTGGTCGCCAAATGGTCGCCAACCTTCTAGATCTTTCTCGTACGTTCTAGAGATTTCTCGCTGGCGGCTTATATGGGGCGCTTTGGAAGTTTGGATCGTACCCTCTCCCACCCTCTATGACTTCGTAGAGGGACTTTCCGGTCTACATATTTAACGTGGTCATATCCGGCCTAGACAAGGAGGTATTTACTGGAGCTTGTCGGGATACGATCCGAGCCCCCTCAGCACCAAAACCTGACGCGCTACCACCGGGCTACCTCGGAACCTAGAAATACTTTTTTTTGTTTAAACCAAACCAGTTTTGAAAGGCATACAAATAGCTTTTTCTTCGAAAACATATCTTTTTCCAATGCATACATGTGCATAAGATACAGAGCGAAAATTTTGTTTAAATGTATTGTTTTATAATATTAATTAGTGTTGTTCATTATTATTATTGCCTATCACGAATTATCATTATTGCTTAGTTTAAAAAATTGGGCGGA
Source organism: Dolomedes plantarius (assembly GCA_907164885.2). Classification (NCBI taxonomy): domain Eukaryota; kingdom Metazoa; phylum Arthropoda; class Arachnida; order Araneae; family Dolomedidae; genus Dolomedes; species Dolomedes plantarius. The sequence continues at coordinate 37,538,698 of OU015503.1, read as the reverse complement.
ATCTTAATATGGTACAATCATACGTTCCGATAATACCAACAAATAATTTACTTTGAGCCAAAAAAGTCCTTTAAAAAAATAGGAATTAATAGGTATCTTTTCCGACGGAGTTAGAAAGTTAAAAAATACATACGATATCGTATAGTAGTTTCGTGTATAATATACGACTTTCTGTACGCTTTACATGTATATTTTTGCTATAAGCTTCAAGGTCAATAAAGACTGTCAAAATAAAATCAAAGGAAAATAAGTATATTGCATGTCATGTATCCAGTTAGGCCAGTGATTCCTAAAACATTTTGCTCATCAGGAAGCATTGTCATTAAATAAATAAATAAATAAATAAATAACATTGTACGGACCCGTTGCTAACCAACCCGTTTAGAGGCAAAAATAGTTTAGTTTTTTTCAATAAGAAAACTATTTGTGATAAACAACTTTCATAAAAAAGATACAAATCAACTGAATAACAAATTGAACAGAAAAGAAAAAAAATAGTGTAGGAAAATTTAAAAAAATTAACTTGACATTTGGATTTGCATTGTCTTTACTAGCTTTAAAATATTGGCTTAATATCGGTCAAAGCTGTATGAACAAAACAAAACAAATAAGATTCCCAAATTATAAAATTGTAAAATAATCGACCTTTTTCAACCTTTTAACTGTAACGTTATATAGATGATTTCGGTACTGAAAATGTCAATTTTTTTATTGCAGAAATCGAATGTTTAGTACAAAATAACGTACATAAACTGCCATCTACAGAGTAACGCAAAAATTCACCTTAAGATATGGTATAGAAAACTAGTGCTGCCATCTATTGAATAAAACCCAAATCAACTTGTGCCGAGATAGATTCGGGTGTGATAATAAGATGCAATAAAAAAATCTACCCCGAGACTATCTCGCGCACGTGAGTTAAAAGGTTTTAAACTATGCAACCTGACTTCACGTAGCTCTACATTAGTCCTCCCTGACCACCGGTCAAGAACTACTGAGTTAGAGATATAAGCAAATTCTAGGGAGTGCGAAATACATATATTTCGTTGTTACCCTTCCGGAAATTAAATAATTAAAATTCCTAGCCCTAGAAGCAAATTGTTAAGCACTGGGACACGAAAAAAACTATAACAGGAACAACGAAAAAGTAAGTACTTCTTAGCTTAACTATTCAAAAACTTTGACCTTAAAAAGCCGGGGAGATTATTTTAAGCAATTCATACATCTTTTTAGATTTATTTCTGATATCTGACACACTAAACTTGCTGTCCTCTTGTGAGACATCTTTAGGACATTTGTCACGTATCGGGCGCATTTGTGTGTTTTATATTCTCCATTTCGGGGCCGCCAGTACATTTCGCAATTTGAGGCGCATATGTTAAGTTTCTAGTCTAGAATGTCGGAATTATATTCTGTGGGTAGACTGTTTTTCACAATGCAGTATATGCTTTGAATTTAAAACTAGAAAACTTATTTTCCATTTCGTTTTACTAAAACATGTCTTATCCACCTACTTTCACCTCTAACATGAAAACATATAGGTTTTGAAAATGTATATATATATATATATATATATATATATATATATATACTATATATATATATTTGACCAATATTAAGCCAGTATTAAGCCAATGATATTTTTATACACTGCTGGCCACCCAAATTGCAACACCAAGAAAGACAAGAGATATCACAACAAAATTTATTTTGTAGATAACATGTTGACCAAGTATCAAATGATTAAATTTATAGACTTCTGTGAAGTGTGGTTCCTGCCAAAATCAGTAGCCAGAGTAGCCGCCATTGTAGGAGATCACCGCTGCCACACGCCTCGGCATTGATTCAAAGAGACTTTGGATGAGTTCTTGGGGTACAGCAGACCAAGCAGCTTCCACACGTTGCCAAAGTTGATCTGCTGTGGTAGCTGGGGATGGAATCTGAGTCAATCGTAGAGCAACCATGGAGCACATGTTTTCTATCGGCGAAAGATCCGGAGAGCGAGGCGGCCAGGGAAGCAATTCAATCTGGTGATTGACGAAGAACCGTTGGACAATGCGTGCCACGTGTGGTCGCGCATTATCCTGTTGAAATATGGCTGTGGGCAAGTCCTGAAGGTAAGGAAGGACAACTGGCTCCAACAACTCAGAGATGTAGCGCTGGCTTTTTAAAGTACCGGCAATGCGTACTAGAGGTGTGCGAGAGTGATATAAAATACCGCCCCATACCATAATACCCGGTGCAGGATCAGTGTGGCGGTGCATAACGCAGCTGTTCAGCATCCTCTCTTCACGGTGTCTCCAGACTCGAATGCGACCATCGTGGTGTTGCAGACAGAAGCGTGACTCGTCAGTAAAGACAATTTCATTCCATTCTGCCGTCCACATCCTTCTGTCATCGCACCATTGGCGGCGGAGACGTCTGTGGTTCTGCGTCAAGGGTAGACAAAGCAATGGACGTCTTGCGAACAGACCACTCTGCTGTAAACGGCGTCGAATGGTACGCGCAGACACTGGATGATGCGTTACAGACTGCATGTGCTATGCTATGGTTCGTGATGTGACTGAGCGATCCGTCACTGCCATGCGCACAATTTGCCTGTCATCACGTGAAGTGGTGCGCTGAGGTGGATGCGATCGAACACGCCGGTCCGTCGTACCCTCCTGCATCCAACGATCACATATCCGCATTACAGTTGTTTGGTTTCGTCCAACACGACTACCGATTTCCCTGAAAGATAATCCACAATCTCGGTAGGCCACTATCCTTCCTCTGACGAACTCGGATACTTGATCAAAAGATGATCGCTGTTTTCGACGAGGCATAATTGATCGTTTTTTCGAAAAAACCACAAGAAAAACACAATTGCCGAACTTGAAAGCGTCGCAATCTCCAAGCCTTAAATAGCGCTTTGAAGGGGCGCCACAGGCGCGCGTGATGTGCGTCTGCGCTGAAATTCTAATCATTTGCATATCTCACCTCCGCTAATGCATGTTGTAAATTTTATGTTATTTGCATGTTTCCTTCAGGGTGTTGCATTTACAGTGGCCAGCAGTGTAGCTAGTAAAGTCAATGCAAGCCCGAAAGTTAGGATAATTTTAAAATTTTCCTAGACTACTGTTTTCTTTTATGTTCAATTTGTTATTCAGTTTATTTGCAATTTTTTATAAATGTTGTTTATCACAAATAATTTTCTTATTGAGAAAACTAATCTATTTTTGCCTCTAAACGGGTTGGTTGGGAACGGGTCCCTACAATTATATATATATATATATATATATATATATATATATATAATATTAAAAAACTAGTAATTTCTTAATTCGACACTCTTAACATTTAAAAACTATTAATTCCTCACTTTACTATTAAAAATTACATACCCTTTTTTTTAATCCCTTAAGTTATTTAATTCCCTTTGGGCATTCGCGTTAAATTCCATTATTACAGCCTTCGGCAAAATCATTCAAGATGGCTATCTTTTTTAAGTAAAGGGAAGCGGCGCGGCGTCAGTACAAATTTAAATCAGTTCTGCACATCAACAACAACTTTAAACCAATCAACTATTAAGACACACCCTTTAATCACGTGATGGGGTGAAGTTTATATAAATCTTGACATCCAAAACTAGGACGGATTCCTGTACTTTCTGTTGCTGTATTCATACCGGCGGAGTCGCAAAGGAAACAATAAAAATGTAGTTCGATAAAGTTGTGTTATGATTTGTGTCCGACGGTTGAGATGATGCGGGAATGGATTTAAACATATGTGATGCACTGCCGGGCGACAAGTCACCCATTTTAACCTCAATTAGATAAAGCAAGATTAATCATTAATCAAAACTATGCCACTCAGCCCTTCATTCGTTGGCCCGCGCCCGTGCTATTACATATATATATATATATATATATATATATATATATATATATATATATATATATATATATATATATATATATATATATATATATATATATGTATACACTGCTGGCCACTGTAAATGCAACACACTGAAGGAAACATGCAAATAACATGAAATTTACAACATCCATTAGCGGAGGTGAGATATGCAAATGATTAGAATTTCAGCGCAGACGCACATCACGCGCGCCTGTGGCGCCCCTTCAAAGCGCTATATAAGGCTTGGGGATTTCGACGATTTCAAGTTCGGCAATTATGTTTTTCTTGCGGTTTTTTCAAAAAACGATCAATTATGCCTCGTCGAAAATAGCGATCATCTTTTGATCAAGTATCCGAGTTCGACAGAGGAAGGATAGTGGCCTACCGAGATTGTGGATTATCTTTCAGGAAATTCGGTAGTCGTGTTGGACGAAACCAAACAACTGTAATGCGGATATGTGATCGTTGGATGCAGGAGGGTACGACGGACCGGCGTGTTCGATCGCATCCACCTCAGCACACCACTTCACGTGATGACAGGCAAATTGTGCGCATGGCAGTGACGGATCGCTCAGTCACATCACGAACCATAGCACAGCACATGCAGTCTGTAACGCATCATCCAGTGTCTGCGCGTACCATTCGACGCCGTTTACAGCAGAGTGGTCTGTCCGCAAGACGTCCATTGCTTTGTCTACCCTTGACGAAGAATCGCAGACGTCTCCGCCGCCAATGGTGCGATGACAGAAGGATGTGGACGGCAGAATGGAATGAAACTGTCTTTACTGACGAGTCACGCTTCTGTCTGCAACACCCCGATGGTCGCATTCGAGTCTGGAGACACCGTGAAGAGAGGATGCTGAACAGCTGCGTTATGCACCGCCACACTGGTCCTGCACCGGGTATTATGGTATGGGGCGGTATTGGATATCACTCTCGCACACCTCTAGTACGCATTGCCGGTACTTTAAACAGCCAGCGCTACATCTCCGAGGTGTTGGAGCCAGTTGTCCTTCCTTACCTACAGGGCTTGCCCACAGCCATATTTCAACAGGATAATGCGCGACCACACATGGCACGCATTGTCCAACGGTTCTTCGTCAATCGCCAGATTGAATTGCTTCCCTGGCCGCCTCGCTCTCCGGATCTTTCGCCGATAGAAAACATATGGTCCATGGTTGCTCTACGATTGACCCAGATTCCATCCCCAGCTGCCACAGCAGATCAACTTTGGCAACGTGTGGAAGCTGCTTGGTCTGCTGTACCCCAAGAACTCATCCAAAGTCTCTTTGAATCAATGCCGAGGCGTGTGGCAGCGGTGATCTCCTACAATGGCGGCTACTCTGGCTACTGATTTTGGCAGGAACCACACTTCACAGAAGTCTATAAATTTAATCATTTGATACTTGGTGAACATGTTATCTACAAAATAAATTTTGTTGTGATATCTCTTGTCTTTCTTGGTGTTGCAATTTGGGTGGCCAGCAGTGTATAATGTATTAATGAGCGGATGTTGATATATGGATCGTGTACTCTTACTGCCAAATTCCGACACGCTCACCACTATGTGCATTGGGCGCTAAATATAATTTGTATTCAAACTTTTACTGAAAAATTGAAGGGAGTTTGAAACAGCTCACGCCATATACTTTTGGACGCATAACTAGACAACGGAATAATACGCGATAAACACTTTTGTAAGTGAGAGTATGTAACAGAAAAATTTTACGGATCATGCTTGGTTGGGGTACTGGTCATTCCTATTCCATTCTATTTTTTTATTTTCTATGTAATATAATTTGTATGTACATTGTATAACATAGACTTTATGTTTCATTGTTATGTTAAATATTTTTGTTTTTTGGTGATATTTCACATAATAAAAATTCATATTTTCATCATAATTATGTTAAATAAACTTTTTGAATTATGAAATATTTTTGTCTTAATTGATATTCCTTGTTACACTATAAAAGACTCAAAAATACTAGATTATGTGTCGTTACGTACCCGACGTAATGTATGTAAATTAACAATCAATACATAAATGTAACTCGGTAGTTAGAATTTCACGCAACTTTATTTAACCCATGAGAATTTATTTTTAAACTCATACTATAAATGTGAACCACCCCTATGGTAGGATTTATGCTTATTGTCCAAAGTTCCATTTTTTAGAATCATCCCAGGAGGTGAAAAATGAGATAATATTTTTTTTATAATAATAGGTTGTTTTTTATTTGTTTTCCTTGATAACCTAGACTATATATGCCAATTCAAAATTTTCACCATTTATGCATATCTTTTTCTTATAAAAGTGTAAAATAAATCACAAACCTCATATTTTTTAATAATTTAGGTTGTTGTTTTTTATTTATTTTCTTTATAACCTACATTTTGCCAATTTCACTATTTATGCACTTCTTTTGCTTATACAGTAAAAGTGTAAAAGAAATCACACACTTCATACTCTTTTTTATAATATTAGGTGGTTATTTTTTATTTATTTCCCTTAATAGCCTAGACTTCGCCAATTTCACTATTTATACACATCTTTTGCTTGTAAAAGTGTAAGAGAAATCACAAACCGCATACTCTTTTTTATAATATTAGGTGATTGTTTTTTATTTCTTTCCCTTAATAGCCTATACCTCGCCAATTTCACTATTTATGCACATCTTTTACTCATAAAAGTGTAAAAGAAATCACAAACCTCATACTCTTTTTTATAATATTAGGTGGTTATTTTTTATTTCTTTCCCTTAATAGCCTAGACTTCGCCAATTTCACTATTTATGCACTTCTTTTGCTTATAAAAGTGTAAGAGAAATCACAAACCTCATACTCTTTTTTATAATATTAGGTGATTTTTTTTTATTTCTATTCCCTTACTAGCCTAGACTTCGCCAATTTCACTATTTATGCACATCTTTTGCTGGTAAAATTGTAAAAGAAATCACAAACCTCATATTCTTTTATAATATTAGATTGTTGTTTTTTATTTCTTTTCTTTATAACCTAGATTTCGCCAATTTCACTAGTTATGCACATCTTTTACTTATAAAAGTGTAAAAGAAATCACAAACCTCATACTCTTTTTTATAATATTAGGTGGTTATTTTTTATTTCTTTCCCTTAATAGCCTAGACTTCGCCAATTTCACTATTTATGCACATCTTTTGCTTATAAAAGTGTAAGAGAAATCACAAACCTCATACTCTTTTTTATAATATTAGGTGATTGTTTTTTATTTCTTTCCCTTACTAGCCTAGAGTTCGCCAATTTCACTATTTACGCACATCTTTTACTTATAAAATTGTAAAAGAAATCACAAACCTCATATTTTTTTATAATATTAGATTGTTGTTTTTTATTTCTTTTCTTTATAACCTAGATTTCGCCAATTTCACTATTTATGCACTTCTTTTGCTTATAAAAGTGTAAGAGAAATCACAAACCTCATACTCTTTTTTATAATATTAGGTGATTGTTTTTTATTTCTTTCCCTTACTAGCCTAGACTTCGCCAATTTCACTATTTATGCACATCTTTTGCTTATAAAAGTGTAAAAGAAATCACAAACTTCCTCCCTCTGTAAATATTCCTCTGAATTCATCGAATGTCTCAAATATTCTAAGCGTCCGAGAACGATTGTATTAATTGTCATTCTTAAATTCCAATATACAGTCAAACCTGTTTTTGTGCTGTCTTTTTCGTGTGATTTTTCTTTGTGCAATTTTTATTTTTCTGCGATTTTTTGAGCGATTTTTTATGCGGTATATGAATATGTATCGTAAAAAAATTGAAATTATATATTTGAAATTATTTATTTGAAATTACAAAAAGAGCTTGAATCGTGTATATCTGGCTATCGCAACGTTTGCAAGCAGCTGATGAAACGACCGACGTCGCAAAACCTTATCACTGACTACATGGTAATAAAAAATAAATCAACTCTAATCTATATTTATATAATCTATATATATATATATATATATAACAGTTTCGTAACTGACAGACTAACTGACAGAAAACGCACAGACCAAACCGCTGGACCTAAAGGGCTGAAATTTTGCATGGCAATTCTTCTTATAGTGTAGGGGTGCACTAAGAAAGATTTTTGAAAAATTCTTCTTAGATTTTTTTAAATTAAATTTTTAAGCTGTTTTTGTAACTTTTTTTAAGTTTGCATTGAAAATAATAATTTGAGGGTTATAAAATTTATATCACGAGAAAGATCCTAAAAATTCCTTTAAAATGAAATCATTTTCGAATCTTTACCTCCATTTTCTGTTATTTGGTGAATTTTTAAAGATTAATCTTTAGAATTTAATTTATTAAATGCTGATCACGTGATTTCTTTTTCTGGTACTTTAAATAAATTTATCGTCACGTGGTAACAACGAAACAGACTAAAATGTTTTTTCTTTCTAATGCAGCAAACGATGGGACATTATACAAAAAAATATTAAAATACAGTAGAAGATATGTTCCTCTAACTGTACTAAGTTAACTGCACTATATTCGTTAGTATGTTCTATTAGATTTAATTTGAATATTTTCTTCTACATTATTTTGTCTATAAAAATATCCATCATGAATTTTTTATAAATATATAAATAAATAAATAAATAAATATATATATATATACATATACATATACATATACATATATATATATACATATATAAATATATATATATATATATATATATATATATATATATATATATATATATATATATATATATATATATATATATATATATATATATATGCAACGGTCAATGTATGCAAATAATGCCAATATATATATATATATATATATATATATATATATATATATATATATATATATATATATATATATATATATATATATATATATATTGGCATTATTTGCATACATTGACCGTTGCATTTCATATGAATGTACTCCGTAGCAAAGTACGGGTATTCAGCTAGTATCTTCATGTAAAGAAAGCGATTGAGAACCAGTTCATCACATGAATATTCGCGTTTTGGACTACGAGGATTAGTATCGAATTATGATCATTTTGAAAATTTCTCCATGATTAAAATGAGAAATAATTTTTTTTAAATCTTTCCATTTGTCATTTAATTATTTATTTTGTTTGGAAAGCACTTTCTGGCTATTTCACAAAGCTTTGATGTATTTTATAAGTGAGATTTTTTTTTATGCGGTCCCTTTCCACAGCATAAATTTTTCTTTTTCTTTAATATGTTGTGAAAAATTATTTGTTATACCTGTTTAGAAATTTTGGACTTATTTTTTGTAGGATTTTTTTTTGTACGGTCCCTATCTACCGCACAAAAATAGCTTTGACTATATAACGAACGATTTACGAAAATCACAAAATGAAATTCAAATTCTCTAAAATACCTCGTCTTTTTTTATTGAAATGCTTTTGAAGAAAAGTCCCATCTCATAACATTAAAAGCGATCATTTTGAAAAGGAGACTTTCTTGTACACTATTTACAGTGATTTCTTTCCTTAAACGAAGGTAGTTTTATCATGACATTTGCAATATACAAAAACATCAAGATTATCTATTGCAAAATCCATTTTATTTTGTTTAAAATCCAGTTATACTGAGAACAATGTTTATAATAGCATGTCCACTCAGTTTTAATTTTACACCGGTACACAAAACTATTACTTAGGGAATAGAAAAACTATACAAAAAACACAGTAATATCCATTTTAGTTCCTTTCAGATTTACTTTAGTCTCGAAGCAATTATACAGTAGCATCATCTTTTACAATAGTCTTACAGAGTATGGCCTCAAGACAGTTACTCGATGCAGCATATTTCTTGTCGAATAACATAATTAGGTTTTTTTTAGAGATAAATCGATGTTTATATTAGCTATGGAATGTTTCTCTAGATCTTACTTTACGGTTTAAAATCATATTATTACAGCAAAATTATCTTTTGGGATGCAAGACTTACTTCCTTATGGGATAAGATGGTATTATTGCAATCGATTAGGTTACTAAGATTGTAAGCAGTTACATCGATATTTCGTTTTATTTATGCTTAAATATAGAAATTAATTGAGTACTTCCATTAGAAATATTTTTGGACAGTAAACTAAGCCCAACTTATATATATTTGCTCTCCAGATCTTATATTTAAACAAAGAAACTAAGAAAGAAACATAGTTTAATCACCTTAGACAAATAAATGTTGAAATGTATACAGAATTTTTTGCTTAAAATTTCTAAAATGGCAAAATAAAGAAAATTATAGGCAAATTAATTTTATTTTCCCTTTTAATCACAACATGAATTCTGACACCTAAGGCATTTGATCCTTAGGTGTTCTTCCATGTTTCACCTTTCAGACACGTAACAAGCAGCTCAGAAATCTATATACACTCAAACCCTTTTTTGTGCTATTGTTTTTGTGTGAATTTTTTTCTGCTATAGTTTTTGTACGAATATTTTGTGCTATAATGTTTTTGTGCGATTTTTTTTCTGCTATAATGTTTTTGTGCGATTTTTTTTTTTGCTATAGTGTTTTTGTGGAATTTTTTTTTTGCTATAGTGTTTTTGTGCTAATTTCTTTTTGTGCTAACTTTATTTTGTGCTATAGTTTTTCCCCGAAATATTTTCTGTGGTATATGTAAAAAATGTCCATGAAAATACATAATATGAATAAAAATTAATAAAAAGTAAGAAATTAACTTAATTAAGTAAAACATTAACCAAATGGGAATTTTAAGTTAATTTAAGCTATTTTTGTGTCTTTCGATCCCTATTCACAGCACAAACATAGGTTTGAGTGTATATAGTATATGGATTGTAGTGATGTATTTGAAGCACGGGTTTTCAGCTAGTTAAGGGATAATGTACATTCTGATATAATTTATACTTGTTATTTCAAATGAAAAATGAGATTTCACTTCAAACCCCATCATAATTCAGTTCAATAATCAGCTCTAAAAATCTTATTTTTTTCAAACGGACCGGCACTACTGGTTAATCAGGATATAAGGAGTTACGTAGAATAACTGCAATTGGAGCAAAAAAACCAAAATAAACTTATTTTAATATTTTTTTCCCTATTTTCTTTACAAGAGAAATATATTTTGACTGCACATTCAAGGAATACTACGCATCTTGACAAAAGCCCATTGCCCTTCCCAAAATTTAAAACATCGAAATTTTCATTCCAGAGAAAAAGCCGTTATTACACTGCGAGTAAAAATTTATGTCTATTTAAAGCTAAAAAGTCCTTGTTTTCTCACTTAATAACAAACAGTTCATGTGAAATGAGAGCTGAGAAAAACTTGGGGCAATTCAAAGACGAAATTTCCTGTAAGATTCATTCAAAGAATTAGCTTCTTTTGAAATAACCCGTGAAAAGATTATATCAGAATAAAATACTCGTGAAAATAATCATTATTAGAATATATTTCATAAAACATACTTATTTTGTAAAACGAAATTATCTCATTTTTTTTCTAAAATCAGTGTCTTTGCAGCTCTGCATCAATAATTTGGAAATTTACATAGCACTGGTACCATGTGAAGTCCATAAAGTTTCATCATTTTTGAAAAATTAAAAACATCATCTTATCCAGACTACCGTCGGAGGCATAAATTCTTGTGAAATCAAGTATGAAAAGATTATATCAACGTGAATAGGACGTCAAAATAACAGTTATTCTAATATACTTATTAAAACATACTTATTTTGTGATATGATATTATGTAATATTTTTCTAAAATTAATAACTATATTATAAGAAGTCCATGATGGATTTTAAAACTTACATAGTACTTGTATAACTTAAGGTCCATAAAACTCTCGATTTGGGGAGGTATTACAATTACCATCTTATCCAAACTACCGCTATAGGCTAATTAATCTATATCTATAAAAATATTTATAAATTTTCATGCCTTAAGAACCCATAAACCTGAAGGATAAATTGGAACCTGAAGAAACCCCCAGGCTTTAGCTTTCATGTGCACGATAACTGTCAGAAGAACAATTAGATTAGAGAGAAATTTTAGGGTTTTTTTTTTTTTCAAAGGAAACCTAAACTGAGGAAAAATACGACTCATGCTTGGAGGTAATTAATTAATTAATTTTTTTCCTTTTATTGAGATTTTTAATCCCTGAAATTAAAATGAAAGCGTGTGGCTGAAAAAACCTTTTACCCATAAATATCTTTTAAAATCCCAACTAAAGTTTATAAATTGAAATATAGTTTTTACTCGACATAATACTTTATACATATATATATATATATATATATATATATATATATATATATATTCAATAGATCCTTTAGTATTTTTCGATCTCGGAAATAATTTGATCAAACGACATGCATTTGGGAAAAAGCAATTATTTTTGAACCGTTCTTTGAGAGATACGTGATACGGCTGTGTGGTACATATTTATGAATATTTTGCTATATTCATATCGTTTATTGTTTCTAGATAATAAATGGATTGTTTTCATCATTTTCAATTTTAGATAACTCTATTATGATTGTATGACAATAGAAATGCTTGCTTCTATTACATAAAACTTGTTCTCGGATTTGTAGAATGCCAATACGATTGTTAAAAATCGAAAAAAAGTTTAGAAATCCCTGATTTCGAATTTTCTTTCTTTTATGTACTGGATTTTACAAAATAATCAAATATATTTTTAATTATAATCTCTACAAAATTATTTTTACAGCGGGTTATACCGGTACTGTTTGGATTGTGCCTTACAATCTTTTCGATTTTTTTTTTTATGCTTACACCTAAAAGAGATTACAAGCATTAAGGTGCCATTGCTATACCTTTGATATAGAATTTCTGTTCCTTCATTTTATAAGTTCGCTAAAGTTTCCAATGAAACATATGATAACAAACCCTTAGAAACGTTTAACAGAGGAAAAAAAATTAATGAATTCAATCAACATTATTTTGGTGTGTATTTACAATCTTGAACCGAAGTTTTCTATACTTTTTTATTATTATTAAATTTATTTAATTCTTCAATAAAAAGTTTTCCATATATTCTAAAACTTGAATTTTCCATCTCCTCAATCGGGAAAAAGTTCCCTGAAGGCACAAAGTATAATAATATAAACAATTCAACACAAACAAAAAAATATAAAAAATAAAGTAAAATGCGGGCAGAGACTGGCAAACAAATTAACTTAAAACCTACCCTAGCGTTGAAAACTTATAATTTTTCATTAAAAGATTGCGCAGTTGCAGCAAATCCACATATTGAAAATGCACAAATATAACTAAAAATAAATAATCCAACAGAGCTAGATAATTATAGGAAGAATGTAGACAAAAAAACAAACAGAAAACAAGCACTCCACGTACCAAAGGCAAGATTATGTAGAAGTGTCGGAGCTAAACCGGAAATCTAGGTAATCGACTGGTCTCGTCATCAGGGAGCCTAACCAAATCAGTTACCTCAAGGGAAAGTTCTGAATAGGATGCAGGTATAACCAAAAGACATCCCAAGACCCCGAGATCACCATTGAAACGGATAGTCAAAACAAAATGAAAAGACACGGACAACTTGCACTAAGACTAAACGCACCATCTATGCAAGTGCACATTATTCAGAAAGTTCCCCTTGAGATAACTGATTTGGTTAGGCTCCCTGATGACGAAACCAGTAGCTTGGTTTCATGTTTAGTTCCCGCACTACTACATAATCTTTCCTTTGGTGCGTGGAGTCCTGAGTGCTTGTTTTCTGTTCGTTTTTCGTCTACATTCTTCCTATAATTATCTAGCCCTGTTGGATTATTTATTTTTAGTTATATTTTTTCACTGAAGGCACATCATAAATCATGATTTCTCCAAATTTTATTCATATTTTTCAAATAGTAAATATACACCCGATTCTCTTTTTGCACTTTATTTTATTGCACTGTTTTGAAATAACACGGATGAATATGTATATTTTATTACTATCGCTCAAAAAAAAGTAATTACACAAAGGGGAAGTATACAAAGTCATGGTTTTATATAAATTAGCTGCTCACGATTAACCTTACGTATGTTGGAATAACCTATTAGTACATATAATGCAAATATATATTAATTTATTTATTTTTTTACCATGACAGATACTACCTGACGTGTTTTTACTATTTTCAACATTTTTCGAACCCCCAGTTGTACAAATGGTTGTTTAAAAAATGTGTGTAAGTGACTGGAAAAGATGCAGTTGATTTTTTATTACTTCCGTATACTTACATTAAAGTGTTCAAGGTAGCCTAGTGGTAACGCATCGTCTTCTGGTGCTGAGTGTGCTCGGATCAAATCCCGACAAACGCCATTAAATGCCTCCTTTTCTAGTCCGGATATGGTCACGTTAAATCCGTAAACTGGAAATTCCCTTTATAAGGTTTGAGAGGATGGGTGAGGGTATGATCTCCCCAGATGCCTTCCCCGGGGTTGCTCGGTGAAAATTGCAGTGGCACCGGGCTAAATCGGATTCAAACACTTGTGGTGTCATTTTAAATCGAAGCCTTACGAGAGCAAGTTCTGTCGAGGGAGCGGTAGAAACAACAACAACAGCAAACTTACACGACGAAAACCTTAGTAGAAACAACAACAACAACAACAACAAACTTACACGTCGAAAACCTCAGTAGAAACAACCACAACAACAAACTTACACGACAAAACCCTTAGTAGAAACAACAACAACAACAAACTTACACGACGAAAACCTCAGTAGAAACAACAACAACAACAAACTTACACGACGAAAACCTCAGTAGAAACAACAACAACAAACTTACACGACGAAAACCTCAGTAGAAACAACAACAACAACAAACTTACACGACAAAAACCTTAGTAGAAACAACAACAACAACAAACTTACACGAGGAAATCCTTAGTAGAAACAACAACAAACTTACACTACGAAAACCTTAGAAGAAACAACAACAACAACAACAAACTTTTACGACGAACACCTCAGTAGAAACAACATCAACAACAAACTTACACGACGAAACCCTTAGTAGAAACAACAACAACAACAAACTTACACGACGAAAACCTTAGTAGAAACAACAAGAACAACAAACTTACACGATGAAAACCTTAGTAGAAACAACAACAACAAACTTACACGAGGAAAACCTTAGTAGAAACAACAACAAACTTACACTACGAAAACCTTAGTAGAAACAACAACAACAACAAACTTACACGTCGAAAACCTCAGGAGAAACAACAACAACAACAAACTTACACGACGAAAACGTCAGTAGAAACAACAACAACAACAAACTTACACGACAAATCCTTAGTAGAAACAACAACAACAACAAACTTACACGAGGAAAACCTTAGTAGAAACAACAACAAACTTGCACTACGAAAACCTTAGTAAAAACAACAACAACAACAACAAACTTACACGTCGAAAACCTCAGTAGAAACAACAACAACAACAAACTTACACGACGAAAACCTTAGTAGAAACAACAACAACAACAAACTTAACGACGAAAACCTTATTTTATGAATAAATTCATTAATGATTTGTGTACATATCCTTTAATACAAAACTATTCGCTAAATTTAGAGTCTTATCCGATCACAGAAATTACCACTAAGCTTAATAATTAAAAGAAAAAATATTTTCAATAAAGGAAACGACATCATGCAGAAACTTATTCACCGTGTTCACTATTTAGTGAACTCCACGAATCATAGTCATAAGCTGGCAACGAGCGTTTCTGGACGTTCAACCGTACCGCTGCGTAATGATTACATCTCCAAGAGAGACGTTAATGTCACGGGCCGTAAACTAAATGATTATGCTACTACTAGCTGAAAACCCGCGCTTCGCTACGAAGTACATTCAAATTAAATACAACGGTCAATGTATGCAATTAATGCCAAAATAAATAAATATATATATATATATATATATATTTATAATAGATACGACGATCAATATATACAATTGATGTAGAAAAAAATATATATATCTATAAAAAAATCGTAAAAGATATTTTTATAGACAAGATAATGTCCAATCGTATGCCGCATTAGCAAGAAAAAAAATATTTTTGTCTATTTAGTTGTTATACACATGACGATGAATTTATTTAAAGTACCAGAAAAAGAAATCACGTGATCACCATTTAATAAATTAAATTATAAAAATAAATCTTTAAAAATTCCCCAAAAATCAGAAAATAGAGGTAAAGATTCGAAAAAGATATCATTTTAAATGAATTTTTATGATCTTTCTTGTGATATAAATTTTATAATCCTCAGATTATTATTTTAAATGCAAACTTTAAAAAAGTTACCAAAACAGCTTAAAAATTTAATTTTAAAAAATCTAAAAAGAATTTTTCAAAAATTTCTATTAGTGCAACTCTACACTATAAGAAGAATCGTCATGCAAAATTTCAGCCCTTTAGGTCCAGCGGTTTGGTCTGTGCGTTGTATGTCAGTCAGTCAGTCAGTGAGTCAGTTACGGAACTGTTTTATATACACTCATGGACAAAAAAATTAGCGCACCAAGAAGGAGTCTTCAAAATGAAACGAAATTTTACATACGTAATGACTACTTTGATATAAGTAAATGATAAGAAAATCAAAGAAAAGGAATAATTTATTTCAGAGAAAAAGGCAAAAGAACGGAGGAGTTAATACTCCGTTGGACCCCCCTCTAGCGCGAATGCACGGTGCGATACGATCGGGGATTGAGTCATACAAGTTCTGTATGATGTCTTGAGACATTTCGTTCCATATTTGCTGTAACCTTGCCTCTAGTTCGTTCAAACTCGTGAGATGCCCAACTCGTCGTCCCAAATGATCCCAGATATGCTCGATTGGAGACAAAACTGGGGATCGGGCAGGCCAAGGAAGGGTAGCAACAGTGCGGAGACCCTGTGACACCCTTGCCGTAAGAGGCCGAGCATTGTCTTGTTGAACAATGGCTCCTGGGAGCCATTGCATGAGTGGCAACACATGTGGTTGCAGGATTTCAGGAACATACCGCTGGGCTGTCATGGTGCCACAGAACAATACTAGGGGTGACCGTGTATTGAAGGTAAAGGCAACCCATACCATCACACCAGCTGTGGGAGCGATGTGTCGCTGTACAGCAAAGGCAGGATTGAAGCGTTCACCACGGGCTCTCCACACACGAACACGATTGTCATCACTGCCGAGATTGAATCTGGATTCGTCGCTAAAGACGACCTGGTTCCATTCCGCTGTAGTCCAGTTTCCTCGTGCGCGGCAAAACTCCAAACGGAGGCGTCGATGGGTGGGCGTCAAGGGCAGCACACGTAATGGGCGCCGCGATACCAACTGTCCTTCAGCCAGGCGCCTTCGTATGGTTCGAGAAAACACAGAGGCCCCTAGTGTAGGTGCTACCTATGCCTGGATGGCGGCTGATGAAGCAGTTGGCTGTACGCGTTTCTTACGATGTGGCGGTCTTCTCGACGACTGGTCTGTCGAGGGCGTCCTGAGCCTGGTCTTCGTGTACATGACATCTCTCGGGTCCACTGGTCCCAACACCTCCTCACAACACAATCAAAGCGGCCTAATTGACGAGCTACTCGCCTAGCTGACCACCCAGCTTCCATCATCCCGACGATTCTCCCCCTCTCAAACTGCGACAACTTATATTGTCTTCGAACATGTAATAACACGAAGCGTAATGGCATGTCTATCTCAGCTCTTCCTTTGTAAATGATTCAGCACACTCAAACAAGCTTTGGTTACCTGTTTTATACTCCACAGAGTACGATGTTCAACGCCCTCTACCGGCTAAACGTAATGCGCAATCACGCTGCATTTCTAATCATTTGCATATTTTCCCGACATGTACCTTCATTGCAAGTTTCGTTACGATCCCGCAATTATTTCTTGGTGCGCTAATTTTTTTGTCCATGAGTGTATATAGATAACTAGTTGACAACCCGCGCTTCGCTGCGGAGTACATTGAAATTAAATACAACGGTCAACGTATGCAATTTATGCCAAAAAATAAATATATATATTTATAATAAATGCGATGATCAATGTATACAATTGATGTAAAATATATATCTATCTATATATATATATATTTATAAAAAATCGTAAGGGATATGCATTTTTTTTGGACAATATCCAATCGTCTGCTGCATTAGAAAGAGAAAAAAATATTTTTTTGTCTATTTAGTTGTTACGCACGTGACGATAAATTTATTGAAAGTACCAGAAAAAGAAATCACGTGATCAGCATTTAATAAATTAAATTCTAAAAATTAATCTTTAAAAATTCACCAAAAATCTGAAAATGGAGGTAAAAATTCGAAAAAAATTTCATTTTGAAGGAATTTTTATGATCTTTCTTGTGATATAAATTTTATAACCCTCAATGTATTATTTTAAATGCAAACGTAAAAAAAGTTTAAAAAACAGCTTAAAAATTTAATTTAAAAAAATCTAAGAAGAATTTTTGAAAAATCTTTCTTAGTGCACCCCTACACTATTAGAAGAATCGCCATGCAAAATTTCAGCCATTTAGGTCCAGCGGTTTGGTCTGTGCGTTGTATGTTAGTCAGTCAGTCAGTCAGTGAATGAATGAGTCAGTTACGGAACTGTTATATATATATAGATGAGGTAACATTCATGATTTGTAACACGTGGGCAAACGTTTGATACACGTTCGTTATTTGTGCAATAAAATATCCGCAGGATCAAACTAAGTTGAGTAAATCTCGGCAGCTGCGTGGCAGTGTCATCTTCATTTCTGTAATCTAGCTCGAACCTTTCCTTGACAAAAGAGATTAAGCTGCATATCTTTTATGAAATTTTGAATATACTGTTCAATTCTATATTTTAAGTTTTATTTAAACTTTTTCTACGAATTTTTCAAATTTCATCTTAAAATCCTATGTTACATTATTATATTGTACATAAAGAATTAAGCTTTCTATCAATAAATACATTCCTTTATATACCATTTGCATATTTTTTGTAGCTTTAAAAATCCCCTTAAAGGAAAATTTGGGAAATCAGTATACTATGGGAAAGGAGAGCTTGATTCATTCTTTGGATTAAAAGTCCTACGGCCAGGGTACTGATAATTTAAAATTATAATATGTACGAGATGTAAATTATCTTAGATTCAGCTTATGTGTGTTACTTTATAATTTACTCCAAATAACCGCATTACTTTTGTATTGACCTGACACACCTATGTTTTATCGGAATATGGATTTTTATTTTCCGATGTTTTTGTAAAACAAAACATTTCTCTGTTTTATCCTTGTGTTTTGACGTTCCCACTCTTTAGTATGCATCACAGGACACACACGCACACACACACACACACACACACACACACATATATATATATATATATATATATATATATATATATATATATATACATACATACATACATACATACATACATATATATATATATATATATATATATATATATATATCCTTATGTCCGCTTTTTATTGTTTATAATTTATGCGGGAACCTAGAGTATCATTGCAAAGTGTGATCTTGACCGGTCAAAAGGATTACGATTTTGTAAGGAACAAAAGACGACATTTTAGCAACACGTTAACAGTTTAGAGGCCATGCTTTTAAAACAACACGATTGTACTGCATGGGTCTTACAGACTTAAGTACTTTTTTTACGAAAATTATCTTAAATAACCAAAATGCTCATGGTTTATAACTACTGCCGTTTTAAAAATATACTATCCCCATAAAAATATCACCTTATATCAGAGGTAATTTCCTGAAACTAATCAAATACAGAGCTTTAGTAATGTATATTCAAACAATAAAGTTAATTGTAATAAATACATATTTAGAGATTTAATAAACTAATGCGATTATAATTTTAAAAATAAAAACTCTCTAATATCCTGAGAACATCAGTAGCATTTTTAAGTAAACGAAAATTAAATGTAATTCATTCTTTCAACACTTTTTTTCAATTCTCAACGAATTACCGCTATGGACGAAATTTTCCCAAACTGATCCTCCAAAACGCAATTCTCCCTCATTTATTTACAAAGAGAGGGAAAAAAAACCCATATTTTTATTTTAACTCAGTGCAGATATATTTATTTATATTGTTTCAGGGCTAAACAATGGCCCTACTAAAAGCGTCTTTTTTTGAAAAATGATACCCTGCGCGTAATAAATGGAGCTTTCTATCCGAGGTCTGACATTCAATTATACTCCGCGATTCTCCTCCAAAGAAAAGAATATTGATCACTGTTCAAGCTTCCGGCATATCGAGGTTTCAAAATGGGAAAGGGGCGTTTTACTTACATGTGTTTCAAAAAGGATTTCAGAGTGCAGTTTCTAGCTGAAAATTTTATTTTCGCGAGCTACTCCTAAATGCATTTCATTGAAAAGACGGATCGTTACTTTTAACAGCTAAATTACACGTTTAAAAAGAGGAATTTATTTATTTTTTAATCTTCTCAAAGGTATTGTTGAGGATATCTTCAAGCATGTAGAAAATGAAATACCGCTTTACTATCGCGTATTTCTCAATTTAACAGAGTTTTCATCTTTACTAAATTACCTTTATTCTTTTTACTTACTTCCTCTTTTCCAGTTTACATAAAACAGTCGCAATGAATATTAAATGAATCATTGTGTTTTTCTACTGCTTTTCAGTGTAATGATTTTATTTTAAATGTTGCACGTCTAGTGATCTCCTTTTGTTGCTCATCAATTAAGGCATACATTTCTCTGTTTATTCAGATATACCCAATCTCTGTTCAGTTTTTGAAAAAGTAGGCATTAATTAATTTTTAAAATGTACTTATTTTTGGAACAAGATTATTCAATTTTGATTCCCTGACCCAAAGTAAATCCCTGTGGTATAATTTTTCTTAAAGGGAAATTATTGGATATAATATAATTTGAATGATAAACTTCCGGCAATTAAATTTATGTTAGGTAATAAAAATTGATAGATCTTCCCATATATATATATATATATATATATATATATATACTAGCTGAGGTACCCGGCGATGCCCGTGATTTTAAGAATGCTTGTTGACCAAAATCAATTTAAAAATTAACGCAGTATAAATAACATAGAAAAAAATATATGTGAAAAGTTATACACATCTCAGAATTTAGGAATTTCCGCCTTTCATGATTGTAGCACTAAAATCTGAAAAGTAAAAATGTCAAATTGTCTAATGTTTGTTAACCAAAATTAATTTAAATCTAAACACAGTATAAATAACATAGAAAAAAAACATGTGAAATCTTATACACATGAATAGAAGGAAAACCCAATAAAAAAATATATAAATTTATAATAAACTCCTCAGAATTTAGCTAGATCTAGCCTTTCATCATTGGGGCAAATAAAAGAAGCTGAAATTACAGGTTTAGCAGAAATTTCCAATAGAACCATGACATGACTCCAGCGTTGCCTGTTAAAAAATGAAATGATTGATTGAGGGCTGCAAACCATTCAACTCCTTTCCACATTAAACTCCTATAAACATCCTCTACATATTAAATTCCCTTTCTTTCCATAATAAACTCCTCAGAATTTTGGTAGATTCAGCATTTTATTATAGTACCACTAAAAAGTGAAACATCCTCTCCAGAAATATAAATTTATTAATTTCAATAATTAAACACCCACAAATGTATAAATTACACAAAAGTTGTTTAACCAACATTTGAAAAATTCGTAAATGAAAAAGCATATGAAAATAAAGATAATAAGAACTTCCGGAAACGAAATTAACTACCCTTAATTTTTAATTAATAAAAAACCAACATAATATGAAAAAAACGATAGTTGTTTAAAAGCATATGAAAATAAAGCTATTATAAAGATAATAATGAAAAAAGCATAAGGAAATAATGCTCGCGCATGAAGTTAACGTTACGATATAAAGATAGTAATAATAATATAAACCGCGTGCATAAAATATTTGTCTTTTCAAGCGAAATAAATTAATTTTTAGAAAAGAACTACTTTTAATCGAGAAATTAAATACATTTCTCAAAATTTTCAATTTACCAACTTTTTACCGTACAATTTACACATCCTCTTTGAAAAATTTACACCCTACTTCTTTTAAATAGGGTGTAAATATAAAGTTTTAACAGCCAATTGAATGCCAGTTAAAAACTATTGTTGTTTAAAGTCATATGAAAATTACGCTATTATAAAGATAATAATAAAAAAAAAATAGGAAAATAATTGTAAAAATGCACTTAGCATCCTTCAATTTATAGCTACAGCTTCGAAAGGTACTGGCTTTTGAGGTTATTGAATATTAGAAGTTCATTAGTATTGTTATATACAATACAAATGATAAACGCAATCTTTTCAGGTAAGTAATTTTTTTAGTAATTTTTATAAAATAAAATTACTAAATAAATAAAAAAAGCAATGTGCAGTAGTATCACATAAAATATGCCCAAAGACTTGTATGATCATAACACAAGAAATAAAAATGTTGAATACAGAACTTTAACGTTCTGTTTCAAAATGCTCTAAATCTTTAAACAACAAAATAAAAACCCATTAAATTAATTTCTACACTTAATGAGCAGTATAATAAATAAAAAAACGTTCAAAGAATAATAACTGCAACAGCATACGTATTAAAAAATATAAATAGATAAATAAAAAAATTTAGTAATTAGATGTCGGTAGATGGCGCCACCCTTCAACCTAACCTATCCCACCTCTAAATTCAAATGGACTGTTCCACGCATAGGGTGCCCCGTTGGAAAAGAAGGGCTAGTGTGCTGTACAGGATCTACGTTAACGACTTTCCCACACACTTCAGAACTAACATTGCAATCTACGCTGATGACACAGCCATATACACATCACATAACAAAATTAACTTTGCTGTGAATCAATTAAACATACACCTTCAACTCATCAACTCTTGGACACTTAAATGGAAAATCAAGCTAAATACTGACAAATGTGATGCTGTCATGTTTTCCAGAAAAAGACTTGACTCGTACAATGATCAGAAAATCATTATTGACAACACTGCTCTGCCCATGTCCATCTCCTGTAAATACTTAGGTATTATTCTTGATAAAAACCTCACTTGGCGCCCCCACATAAAACATATAACTGATCATTTTCGAGCTGCTAAAAGAAAAATCTTCCCCCTAATTGCTCGGAATAGCTATTTGAATCTCAATATGAAGTTGCTCATCTATAGTGCATTCCTAAGACCTATTTTAACTTATGCTTCCCAGTCCTGGTCCTACTGTGCCAACTGTCATTTTACTAAAATCTGTGCTGCTCAGAATAAAATTATCAGAGATATTGTTGAAGCCCCCTATTACTTTAGAAATTATAAAATCTATGAAGAACTTAACTTCCCCACCCTAACTAACTTTATTAACTCCATAAATATTAACTTTCACAATAGCAGTGAATCTAACAACATCACTTTATTAACTGAACTTTCTAACTATGACTATAAGAAACCTCTCAATAGGAAGAGACCAAGAGTGTCTCTTACTCTTGACTGGTAATTTTCCGCTTCTTTCTGTGTCAACTGTTGCACTGAGGTTGTGGCAACGAAGTTTGTGTAGTTATGGGGTTTTATTTAAAACTTTAATATATTATATTAATTACTATTAATTAATGAATTGGTAGGTAGGAATAAATCTTACTAATTAAGGTGGGTTTCAGTTAAATTTAAATACAACAATATTTGCCATTTGGCCGTTAGTGGTTAGTACATTTTAAGTTAGATGGTAAAGTTGCGTTGTGTTTAGCAATAACCCATAAACATATAATAATTATAATTTACCCTAGGTTCATTACTGTCTGCATCGCTGTGGTGATTAATGAGCCAAAAGAAAAATGAAATCAAATCTAATAAAATTACTTAACCTTGGAGAGCACCTAGAAAATAAAATTAATTCACCTAAAAGAAAAAGCTTCATATCTGCTAAAATAAAAATAAAACCTAAAGCTGAAAATCAGAAAATTTACTAAAAAGGCAAGGACCGACATGACACCACTTTACAAACTAACATAACAAATTTATTCCTTCCGATTTCATTCACAATATTACACAATTACCTTAACAAAAAAATGTTATAACACTTGAGGATTCCATATCTCCTCCCGATAAACTTATAAATATCACAAAAATCTTGCTTGCCTACAGTACAATTTATTATTAGTTAACAGTTATTATCATAGTGGCTGGTGAGAAAAAAAAACCTTCTAAATGAAAAAGTGATGGGAAAAAACAAAAGAAAAAACTATAGAAAAATTCAGTAAACAAAAAAGGAAATTAAAATCATATTACCCAGTTAAAATGCTGCAGCACAAAAAAAACACTACTATTTAAAGAAGTCATGAGGGGAGCCTTAACGCCATTTTCTAAAGCGTGCATGACGCCAAGACATGAACGTCGTCGGACCTTTCCGTACAGCCATCATCTTTTTATCAAGGCATTGGGGTCAGCTCCCAGCCTCTTCGCTCGCCTCTCCCCCTCTGTCCACTTGCACCCTCCGCCCCCGAGTTGACGCTCCTTTTTTCACTTTGTATTCCGCGGAAAGTAAGAAGGTCCACTCCGCTCCGTCAATCCTGGACGAGGAAAACGCTGAAATTCGGAATTAGCCGAAGGAATCTCCTCTCCGACTCATTGTTGATTTTTTCATTTTCTTATTTCACATAATAATTTTTGATTACATTTTTCCTCCTTGAAAACGCCGCCATCTACAAGCCACTGTATTCAACCGCGTAGGGAGCGCATTCGTATCTGCTTGGCTCATCAACATTCCAAACGTCCCGAAGGGGAGGGTGTCCGTGACCAGTCGCTATCGGATGTCTCAGTTTACGATCAACTGACAAAAAGGGGTTCTCAAAAGGAAGGATTTAACTTTAAAAGAAAAGACACACTATAATTTTGTATTCATTCATTAAATAAAAAACCCAAAAATTCACCAGCGTACCAGCCACCTCACAATTATTTCAAAATAAGTTTTATTAATTTATCAATATTAACAATAAGGTATAACCCGTGATGATCTATTTCAAACTTAATTCTTCTCAATGTCAAAACATTTAGAGAAACTTGCGCACAAATGCGATGACATTAATCAAATCAATTAATATTTGATCACCACGAGTTTAAACCCTCAGACCTATTTAGCAGAGGCTTAATAAATTTATTAAAACAAAGCACAATCGTTACTAAAATTTACTTACTTATTTACTTACTTTACTAATTTATTTATCTGAATACCCGATATTAATATTAACTTTAATCACTTCCAAAACTATTAATTATCATCACAACAAGGTAGAGCGCTGTCCTGTTGGTTGCGGGATCGAATCCCCTGACTGACAGACTGACATACAACGTACAGACCAAACTGCAAGACCTAAAGGGCTGAAATTTTGAATGGCGATTTTTCTTATAGTGTAGGGGTGTACTAAGAAAGATTTAAAAAAAATTCTTCTTAGATTTTTTTAAATTAATTTTTTTAGCTGTTTTAGTAATTTTTTAAGTTTGCATTTAAAATAATAATTTGATGGTTATAAAATTTTTATCACGAAAAAGACCATAAAAATTCCTTTAAAATTAAATCTTTTTCGAATCTTTACCTCCCTTTTCTGATTTTTTGGTGAATTTTTAAAGATTAATTTTCAGAATTTAATTTATTAAATGCTGATCACGTGATTTCTTTTTCTGGTACTTTAAATATATTTATCGTCACATAACAACGAAATAGACAATTTTTTTTCTTGCTAATGCGGCAGACGGTTGGACATTATCCAAAAATAAAATAAAATACGGTAAAAGATATGTTCCTCAAACTGTACTATGTTAACTGTACTATATTCTTTAGTATGTCCTATTAGATTTAATTGAATATTTTCTTCTACATTATTTTGTCTATAAAAATATCCCTTACGATTTTTTTTAAAATATATATTTTTCTTTTTTTTTACATCACTTGTATGCATTGATCGTCGTATAATACTAAAAGTTTAAAATAGTGGCGTCATCTACTGCACGTCTAGTATAACAGCTTACATTTAGTTTAAAAAATAGTTGGTTTTTTATTAATTAAAAATTAACGGTAATTAATTTCGATTTTGGCGTCTTAAGTGCCTCGGCTGTTTTTAAAGACGCCTGTGTGTAAAATTTCCCGATCGCTGCTCCTAAACTGTGGATTTCTATACAATTATAGACATACAGACAGAAAGACAAATGTTCATTTTTATATAATATATATATATATATATATATATATATATATAAAACACTGAGAGAATACAGAGAATACGTTTGGAAAGTATATGCCTTTGAAATTTTCAATACTTTTGAGCATTCAAAATGGTACCTTCAGTAAAAAGTATATCCATACCTTCCTTTTGTGTAAAACATTATTTTTTATATTCGTGTGTCTCTAGGAAAATAATGATAAAATCCTTAGTACTAAAGATATTTATTTCCATGAAAAAATCTAAGATTTTTCAGGTATAATATAATAATGTAACATGTTTTCAAGTTAACATTTCAAATATTCGTGGGAAAATTTTACGAAAAATAAGTATACCATTTACTTATTTTTCTAGTATGGAGAAGTATGCTAAAACTTCCATAACAAAGTTGTGCGGATCAGTCTGTTCCGACAGGGAATGATTTTAAATGGTAATTAGGACTGGATCACACAAATGCTGATGATACTGTGGAAATTCAGTTTGATCCCGCGGATATTTCACTACTTCAATGACAAACGCTTAACAAAGGTTTGCCCACGTGTCACAAATCAAGAATGTTCCCTCATTATAACATAATCATTTAGTTTACGTGCGATGGTATTAACGTTTCTGTTAGCGATGCAATGATTACGCGAAGGTACGGTTGGACGTACCTTCGCCGAAACGCTAATTGTCAGAAAATGTGTATAATGACTGTGACTCCTGGTGTTCACTAAGTAATGAACTAGGTGAATCTATAAGAAGATGTTGTTTCGTTTCTGAAAAATATACTTTCGTTTTGTTATTAATCAACTAAGAGTTGAGGTCTATGATCAGAGGAGATTTTAAATTAAGCGAAATATTTTGTATTGATCGATGACTTCCAAATATTTAATGAATAGAATCATAAAGTTAGTTTTTCTTCATTTAAATATGCTGAAATAATATTACATTTTTTACAGTTGTTGGAGCATACACTGTGAACTCCTGACTCGGTTGTTTTGATGGTTTCTGAAATATCATATTTATCTGAATAAATTGGCAATACTGTTTTCCTAATGAATATGATATTTATTCCATTTGAAAAATGAGACGGTGAGAGATGGAATAAAAATATGGTTTTGGTTATAGTAAATTTTTGTGAAGTGATTTGAGTCTTTTTACCATGTTTTTATTAACAAGCTTTTTTCTTTGTTTGTGTGTGTGTATGTTTGTTTGTCCGGTACAAATCTTGCAATCGATTTTTAACTAACTTCCCGACTATCTAGACATTTGAAACATTTAGAATAGTTCAGAACACGATGACAATGCATTATTTTAATACTTTTAGCCATCTTTAAGCAGATTTGAATTCATTTTCAGTTAATTTTGCTCTGTAGACTGGTGCGGCCATCTATTATATTTAACCTTAACATTACAAAAGTGTACCACTCAAGTGCTAAGAATTGTCATTAGGTCAGCAATAATTAAATTTCTGTCCCTCTCATTCCCTTATGATATATATATTCGCCCTAAAAACCACCACTTGTCAATTATGTCTTGAACAATCAATATATATATACATATGTGTGTGTGTGTATGTATATATATATATATATATATATATATATATATATATATATATATATATATATATATATATATATATATATATATATATATATATATATATATATATATATATATATATACTAGCGGACCCGACAGACGTTGTCCTGTTCAAACCTTGTAATTCTAGCTGAAGTACCCGGCAATGCCCCGAATTTTAAGAATATTTGTTAACCAAAATCAATTTAAAAACTAAACACAGTATAAGTAACATAGAAAAGATTTACCCTTTATCATTGGAGCAAAAAATTATGAAAAGTAAAACATAAAATATATAAATTTATAATAAACCTATAAAAATCCATTAAAAAACTAAACGCAGTATAAATAACATTAAAAAAAGCATACGAAATGTTATACATATTAATAATATGAAAACCCAATTAAAAATGTATAAATGCATAATAAACTCCTCAGATTTCAGCTATATTCGGTATTTCATCATAAAAAAGCTGAAAATAATAAAAATAAATAAAAATAATAATTTTAAAAAATCATAAAATAAAATTAAAATTAAAATTAAAAAATAATAAAATAAAATAAAATAATAATTAAAAAAATAATAAAATAAAAGCTGAAATAAAAAAGCCTTAAAAAAAGCTGAAATAACAGGTCTAGCAAAAGTTACACAACTCTGGATTCGAACACTGGTCGAGAGCACGGTACTTTCCGAATGGGCGACCTTCCGAATGCGCCACGATTACACGGCGTTCTACTGAGTAAAGTGAAACATATTCGCTATTGGAAAGTTGTTGTGGGCTGGTGATTATAAATGTCAGAGGAGTTTTTAGTCAGAAATAAGTTAGCAGGATAG
Source organism: Dolomedes plantarius (assembly GCA_907164885.2). Classification (NCBI taxonomy): domain Eukaryota; kingdom Metazoa; phylum Arthropoda; class Arachnida; order Araneae; family Dolomedidae; genus Dolomedes; species Dolomedes plantarius. Next base: position 37,510,119 of record OU015503.1, on the reverse strand, counting down.
AATCTTAGTCTTTAGCTCTTCAATAGGCACAAAGATATAGGCGAGGGGGACTGCAGTAGCGATTAAAAAAGATCTCGTGTCACTTAGCGTGGTTGATTCGAATTTTCCATCGCGTGTCGAGAATATCAATATGCCGTTGGATCTGATCTATTTTAGAGTATAAAATCTGACTTCAAAGATTATTATTTTCATTTATTATTCTGGTTTAATATATGACTTGGAACTTTTTGATTTTCTTTATTTTTATCTTTTCGCTCGCTGTTTACTAACTAAACCTAACGTGGATGCCATTATCCAGAGGGGTGATTCCACAAACTGTAACAGTTTCCATTTACCGGACGCACCCCCTTATAAATTGTTGGATATTTATTAATTAATTAAAAATATAAAAACATTTTCTATCGGATCAAATTGTGAATCTAAACCATTCTCGAATCAACTTAATCGCACACACAAAATTTCGTAAAAATCAGTTCAGTCGTTTAGGAGGAGTTCAGTTACATACACACGGACAGAAGAAATATATATATAAGATATATATATATATATATATATATATATATATATATATATATATATATATATATATATATATATGTGAGAATGAGTTTGGCAACACAACTGAACTATTACTACAACTTCCACTCCTACTACTGCGGCACGAAGGACTTTAAGCGGATGTGTTGTTCTGCAAGCTCCCGATGTTTAGCTCTTTTGATGCTTCTGTGTTTATTTTTTAATTTCATACTAAGTGTTAGTCCTGTCTTGTAAACATCGTCTAGTTTAATTAAATGTTCAAAATAATTAAGTCTAATGATTCACTTCTAAAGGAAGGAGTACTAACTCCTTCCTACATGGGTGCTCGGCCCTCGGACTCGAAAAATACCCCTAGCATGCTGAACTTAAAAAAAAAACTTTATTTTCTTTCGATGATACGACTTGATTTCGACTTGATTTCGACTTGATTTCGACTGGATTACTGTTGTCTGTCATTTTGGATTTGGATATCGAAAGCGAAAGCCAAAGTGATGTGCCACGGACTCTGATGATACTCTGATGGGATGATGAGAACCAAAACCAGAATTGTAAGTAACTTGGATCATATTAAAATTATTTGATGCATACGTTGACGCTTGTTCAAGAAAATTTTGATGATTAAGGGAATTCTCAACTTATTGATGATTTAAGAAAACTGAAAGATATTTCAACGTTCTTTTGATGCAAGAATTTAATTGATGCTAAATTCATTTTTGATGGTCTTTGACGTTGAATTTATCACTTCTGTTTTCTTGAAGAGAATTCTATTTCGATGAAATTATTTGATGATTTGATGAAAATTTCGACATTTAACTTGAAGAATCTTGTTTCCTTGAACAAACCACAACATAATATATATTTTGAAAGATCGCGAATTGAATACTTTTGAAGATTATTATATTATTATTTTGATGCATAATTTTGACGAAGCGAATGTTTATTTGATGACAACTTTGCTTATTTGATGCGCTTTGATGTTGAACTTAATTCTGCTGTTTTCTTGCGAGAATATTTTTTATTTTGCAGAATGCTTTGATGCTTTCGATTTCACAATTTTGATACTTTCGATTTCCCAATTTTGATGCTTTTAACATTAGAACTTTAACTATTATTTTGATGCTGCATTTACATCCTCTATTTTCTTCAACAGTGATTTATTTTGAAGATTAATTTGATGAATATTTTGCTGAAGTAATATCTAACTTGATACATATCTAAATTTACGTCATCTGTTTTCTTCAACCAGAGAAATTATTTTGAAGAACTTATTATTTGATATTTGATGCTTATTTTAGTTCATAATTTTGTTTTCTTGAACAAAACCTGTTTTAAAGATTACTTATTTTGATGCATATTTTGAGAATCAATATTTTATTATTGAATTGGTATTTGAAAAAATTTCGATTTGAAATATTATTTTCTACTTTTGAATTTGAGTAACTACGTATTATAATTAGTGATTTTGGTTTTGAATATTTGTATATTTGTGTACTATAATTGTTTGAACCTAGTATATAGTTATGGCTACTCTCAACGATTACCCCAATATTGCAAAATCATTAAAAATTGGTGGTACGAATCAAATAAAGGTTCTACATCGTTTAATTTTTGGTACAGACGGCGACAGACAAAATCGTACCAGATTACGTAAATTTACAGGTTTTAAACAGCCATTCGTGTTGGAAGCAACGAAACAGAAAGTACTTAAAGAGTTTTCACTTAAAGACTTGATTTCTATTTGTAATCTACTTCATTTAGAATTTTCAACTGACCCAGACAAATGTGCCAATACCATTCTTATGAGTCTTAGTGATTTATCGTTATTAAAAGCAGAATTTTCTGATCTTTCGGAATGCGAAGTGAATGATGACTCACTTCCGGGTGCACGTTCATCCCAAACTAACAGCGTTATAGAGGAAAATAGATCTCCCTTTTCCCCCACCATTGACGCAAAAGAATCTTTGAATAAGCAAAATACACACATTTCCGTTGGTGAATCAGATCAAAATTCATTGCCTTCATTTGAAACTGCGAATCTCTCTTTCCAGTTGTTTAGTCTGAAAGACGTTGTTGATTTAATAAAACCTTTCTCGTCTCGTGATAATTACAGTGTTGAGAATTTTATATCTGACGTTGAAGAACTTTTTTGTTTATATCAGATAAACAATCCAATTCACCAAATTACTTTTGTTAGAAAATGTTTAACTGGTCCCGCTCAAACTTTAATTAGGTCTATTCGTGGAATTACAAATTGGGAACAATTGAAGCACCATTTATTAGACGAATTTTCGGACAAAATTAACGGTATTCAGTTACATAAATTAATGGAATCTCGACGTATGAAACCGTTTGAAACCCTACAAGAATATTTCTTAGCTATGAGAGATTTGGCACACAAAGGTTCTCTCGATGACTCCTCTCTGTTTGAGTATGTCATAAACGGAATTCCTGATTCAACAAACAATAAAGTTATTCTTTACGGTTGTAAATCCGTCCCTGAATTTAAGGAAAAGTTGAAAATTTATGAACAAATCTTTAACAGATCACAAAATTTCAGACAAAATAATCAGAAAAAAATTGATGCTTCCTACCTCAATGTGAAAGTCGATAATACACGTAGCCCAAATACACAGCCAGTATGTTTTTCCTGTGGCTTGAGAGGTCACAAAAGCAACCAATGTTTGAATAAGTCACATGGTAAACAATGCTACGGATGTAAAAGTTTTGGTCATGTTCATGCTAATTGCCCTAAAAGTTATCGAAATTCTAAACCAAAACCTGATTCTCAAAAACCTATTTCTGATAAAACTGTAAATGCACTTTCTCCTGAAACTTCATCGAAAAATCCCATGCATGTTGACATTCAACTTGCAGGAATTCAATTGACAGCACTCTGTGACACTGGGTCACAGGCAACCCTCATCAATGAGAAAACCTATCGAAGAATTGGTTCGCCACCATTGCAGCCCACCAACATTCCCTTTTCAGGAATTGGCAAAAACCAAGTTCACAGCATCGGATTCTTTCAGGATTCCATCGAAATTCAAACCATTACTTTACCTGCTAAAATACATGTTCTAGAGGATGACTTGATTCCTTTTGATGTGATTATCGGAATCGACTTTTTACAGCAAACCCAATTTACATTTGATAACGACGGTATTCGTTTTACTCCTGATAACAACATCTTCGTTAATATTACTAATGTTCCTGATGATCAAGCTTTTCCATTTGATCTTTCACACATTTTGAATTCTGAAATTCGTGAGGAAGTTCAAAATATCGTTACTTCCTACAAACCCCATAAAGTTCAAGACACTGAAATTAAAAGGACTATTTTATTACAAGATGAAATCCCCGTAAATCAACGTTCTCGACGACTCCCTTTTGCGGAACAGAAAATTGTAGAAAAACAAATTCAAGATCAGGGCCAAATATGCATGTCTGAAAAACCTCTAACATCTACTCAAGATAAGATTTCTAGGGTAGAGAAAATGAATAATCCAATTGATTTTGAACGTGGTGATGATGATGATGATGCCAATGATTTAGATTTGTTTCATGATAATGATGATGGAAAATATTTAGATGATGCTGATGCCAGTGATTTAGATTTGCTTCATGATAACGATGATGATAATGCTTTTGATATTGGAACTATCAAAGCAACTCTTGAACCAAAAATATTTGATGCCGATGATGATGCCCTTGAGAATGAATCCGTCAAAAGTGAAAAGGTTGAACCAAAATTTCAAGTTATTGAAGCTCCCAAACCCCCTGAACAAATAGCAGCTTTTCAACAACAGAAAAACATTCTTTCACAAAACCCAGTTCTTCATGTTTTTCAACAGGGATACCCATTAGAACTCCACACTGATGCCAGCTCCTTAGGTTTTGGCGCTGTGCTCTTGCAACAATCCGATGATGGACAGTTTCATCCTATTCATTATTTTAGCCGTAAAACTACAGTTCAACAAGAAAAATATCATAGTTATGAACTGGAAGTTCTTGCCGTTATTGAAGCGCTAAAAAAATTTCGAAACTACTTGTTGGGAACAAAATTTAAAATTATCACCGATTGTGATGCTTTCCAAAAAACGATGCACAAAAAAGACCTACCAGCTAAAATTGCTCGATGGGCATTGATGTTAGAAGACTTTGATTATGAAGTTTGTCATCGACCCGGTAGACAGATGAAACATGTTGATGCTTTAAGTCGTAACCCCATTCTTGTAATTACCTCAAATGATATCACTCAAAAGGTGAAAAATGCCCAAGACCAGGATGAATTTATATCTCAAATTAAATCTATGCTTGAATCTACACCTTCTGATGAATTTTTTGTTAAAAACGGAATTCTTTATAAACTTCATCAGGATGCCGAACTTTTAGTAGTACCACAAATGATGCAGAAAGAAATAGTGCTAAACGCCCATTCACAAGGTCATTTTGCTTCACAAAAAACCGAATTAATTGTTTCTCGTGAATTTTTCATTCCTCAACTTAAGAAATTAGTTCAAGAAATTATTTCGAACTGTATTCCTTGCATTTTGTCGTCGCGAAAATCTGGAAAACAAGAAGGATACCTTCACCCCATTCCAAAAGGTGATGCACCCCTTGAATGTTACCATTGCGACTTTTTAGGACCTTTACCATCGACAAAAAAATGTTATAAGTATCTTTTTACAGTAGTTGATGCCTTTTCCAAATTTGTATGGATCTATCCCGTGAAGTCCACCTCTACGAAAGATGCCTTAGACAAATTATCCTTGCAACAAACTACATTTGGCAACCCTTCAAAAATCATTACTGACAAAGGTAGCGCATTCACATCTTCAGAATTTCAAAGTTACTGCCAGGAACAGTCAATTGAACACATTTCAATAGCAACAGGTGTGCCACGTGGCAACGGTCAGGTTGAGCGTGTTCATGGCACAATTATTCCCGTTTTAACTAAGTTAGCTCTAGATGAACCTGACAAATGGTTTAAATATGTCCCAAGATTGCAACGTATCTTAAATAGTACCACCACACGCAGTACAAAATTCACACCCTTTCAACTTTTAATTGGTGTTAAAATGAAACAACAAGAGGATCTACAGATTAAAAATCTTCTTGACGAGGAACACCACCAAAGAATTCTTGATGACAAAGAAGCGTTACGTATCGAAGCTAAACGAAATATCCTCCGTTTACAGGAAGAAAACATACGACAATATAACAAACGGCGTAAACCGGCTTGTAAATACAAGATCGGTGACAAAGTGGCAATACAACGAACTCAATTTGGAACCGGATTAAAGCTCCGACCAAAGTTCTTCGGACCATATGAGATCACGAACATCAACCCCAACGATCGTTACGAAGTTCGAAAGTTAGGACATCACGATGGTCCAACCATAACATCAACTGCAGCGGACAAAATGAAACAGTGGTGCAGAAACTGAACACCAATACCACTGTGTTGAACACTGCTTGATTTTTTGAAATATTTTTCCTTTTTCTGCTCTTTTTTTTTATCTTTTCAGAATTATTGTTGACAACCCAGCCGCGGACGTCTGGAAAGTCAGAACGGCCGTGTGAGAATGAGTTTGGCAACACAACTGAACTATTACTACAACTTCCACTCCTACTACTGCGGCACGAAGGACTTTAAGCGGATGTGTTGTTCTGCAAGCTCCCGATGTTTAGCTCTTTTGATGCTTCTGTGTTTATTTTTTAATTTCATACTAAGTGTTAGTCCTGTCTTGTAAACATCGTCTAGTTTAATTAAATGTTCAAAATAATTAAGTCTAATGATTCACTTCTAAAGGAAGGAGTACTAACTCCTTCCTACATATATATATTTACGAATGTCGGGTATTTATGGTTCGAAGCATCCCAATGGTTAGCGACATAACAGTCGAGACTCAGTACTGAAATGTAGAGCTAATGTTTATCATAATTAACAAACAAAATGCAATATATATTTATATATATATATATTGCATTTTTTTGTTCATTATGATAAACATTAGCTCTAATTTTACTGAGTACTGAGTCTCGACTGTTGGGTCGCTAACCATTGGGTTGCTTCGAACCATAATTGCGCGACATTCGTTTTATAGAGTATTTCGTTATACATAAATTTCAACTCAAACGTTTAATGTAATAACAGGCAGTAGAATTTTAAGCATTAATATGTTTACTGACTTTCGAATCACCCGGTACTTTCGGGACACACTATATGGAATAAAGGTCAATTTTAGAGAGGGATCCTCACGTGCTGCTAATTAATCCTCCCACTCACCAAACAATCGACAGCGTACATGCGTAGCTATCCATATTCCTGATATATATATATATATATTTTATTCAATTACCAAAGAGAGGTCGGAAATCCTTCTGCCCAACTCAAGGTAAATGCTCAGAGCTTTGAAGATAATTCGAAACAGATTGAGTTGCCATGAGAACGAGGTGGGGAATGCATCGGAACAAGTGACAAATAATCATCAGTAATCCACATTAATGCTCTGGGTTATAAGGGATATTTGACGTTTTGTCATGTATTTTCTATGCCTACTGTCGCTGATTCCGCGAGACGTTTATTCGCGCGGGTATGCAGCTGAGTGTGAAATCAATTCATCTGTCAGTATGCCCTGTTTACAATAATTTATTAGACATGCAATTAGTTGTTTATACTAAGCCAACACGGAAAGGAGACGGATATGAGTGATAAATAACTGTTTACCGGGCACCCAGCTGGGGTTTAAAGAAACTGTCGTAGGTAGTATATTATATAGTAATAAGTTTATAGTAATATCATAAACTAGTAAGTATATTGTGAATTTAAATGCTATAACTTGGGCGGCAAAGAATATATATATATATATATATATATATATATATATATATATATATATATATATATATATATATATATATATATATAGATTACAAAAGTCAGAAAATAATTCACTGTAAACATATACTAAACAAAAAGTGTTTGCCTGTCATTTGAAACTGGTTTAACCGGGGTAAGACAGGTCGCAACCCCTGTCTGGCCAATTTTGGACATTGCTCCATATTTTTTCTTTTTTTCTTTTCTTTTTTCATTAACATATTTTGATCTTTTGTAATTTTATATGTATATATATATATATATATATTTGTCAAAACATAACTGAACTGTCTAAATATAGTTAAGAAGTACGGGGAAAGGGGGCTTAAAATAATAAGAATCTAACATTTCATTTACAAAGCGCGCGTATTTTGCTGTGGGGAAAATCATCTTTTAAAAGCGACTTGAGCTCAAAGCGAATAATTCTAGGCGAGAGGATTTATTTTTAGAAGTGTAAAGGTTTTTGGCGCGAAGTTGAAATTGTAAGATTAGCGATATTAAGGTCCAGATCAACAAGGTTGATGTCTGCACATGCGCGTGGAGCAGGGAGCTCGGAGGGAATCGGACTTTTGGCGGCAGATTGGAGGAAAATCTCGTTGAGAGCGGAAGCTCGCGGCAGGCGTGTTTAGGAATTGACAAAATGGCGAAGCGCGGAATGGATATCATGGAGCGTGGTCAATAGAAGAAAGTCAATAAAGAAGGATTAAGAGATCATGGACTGTTGATTGAGTCATTGCCACGCCACTTGCCCAATTACTTAAAGTACGAATTGACTGCATAATATCGAATCCACACAATAGCAAACACGCTTCCTGTCAGAAGCCGCGTTGGGATCGACGTCGCGGGCGAAAAAACAAAACCCCTGGATTAACGCTCCGGAAGAGAAGGAAAAGGAATTGTATTTATTGTGACTTTTCGGAGACGGGCATTTTGTTCAAAAGGATAAAAAACGATATGTACAATGACTACAAATAACCCAGAGACTGATCTAAAAAGAGTCAAGATGCACTTAGACGATAGCTATGTGCAACAGCAAGATATTCGTGATGGAGCAGAAACGAGTCAGGGAAAAATAGATAAAGATGACCAACAAGTCGATGAAAAAATAAAAGAAATGCCGAATGCAGAAATACAGTGGCGGAAGTAAGAAACAAGAACACGAAAGAGTTGCTGCTTCCGAAATTTGACAACAGAGCCATAAAAATCATTCTCCCTCGGCTAGAATTATTTGAATATAAATGTCGTACGTTTGGACTAGACGATACATAGAAAAAGGAAAATATATTGAATTACGTTGAGAATGACGTCCAAGAAACATAGCCACTCAGTTATACAAAGAAGATTTTGAAGACATCAGCAAGAATTTGATATCAATTTATTCGATAAGTAGGGAACAAATGTCAATGAATACAGAAATTTGAAGCTAGAAACAAACAAAGATTTATTTGCATATTATAAACCGAAGATAGAATTGGGAAAATCCCTGAATTATGCTGATCAAGAAATTATAGAGTCTTTAACTTTGGACTCACCCCCCTTAAATGCGGACTTTACTTTCCATGCAAGATATAAAGACACCATACCAATGGCTGACAATAGCAAAGAAGATTCATCTACCAAATTCGACGACGGAAATGTGTGAGCAGAGAGGTGGAAACTCGAATTCATCGACAAGACGATAACAATTTTATCATCAGCCGACAGATGATCGACGGCGATGGACAAATTACAATGACTGACGTTTTAGTGGCAGAGAGGATTATCATCAAAGAAGATATCAAAATCGTGGTGAACACGACAGATTCATGGCATTCAACCAACAGCATCAGTAATCGAACAATTACCAATACAACTACCGACGAGAGGATAACGCAAATGACCGTAGATGACTGATAATCGAAGCTCGGGTGAGTGACAAAATATGTCCATGTCTTTTAGACAGTGGTTCGACGGTGACCTAAGTTCAAATTTACTAAAATTAGTAAAAAACTTTAATGAAGAAGAAAGTAATAATGCATGAATAAAGCAGACTGTTGGCAATGCAATTGTGCAAAATTTAATAGAATGTGCAGTAAAAATAGGAAGTGTTAAAAGAGAAATTGAAATACTGATAATTCATAGTGAGTTACCATATTTATTATTGGGTTTACAACATATTCAGTTATTTAAATTAGATGTTAATTTTAGAAATTTAAGAGTGTATCAATTTGGTTAGGAGATAAAGTTGTATGATGATTATAAATTTTTAAGTCCTATTGCATTTCATGTTCAAAATAAGAACTTTAAAAATTATGGTGAAAATTTGTATAATGAAAATAAGTATTATGCTGATAATTGTATGTATAAATTAAGAAGGGTCAAAAAGAATGTGTATAAATGTAGAAATTTTTATGGTACTAAGAATTCTTATAATGTAAAAAATTTTGTAGAAGTAATTTTGAAAAGAGAAAAAATTTTAGACATAATCACTCTCTTGAGCTTAATCCTAGAAATGTAAAAAAGAGAAATTGTGTAAACCAAGGTATTGAAGCTTTTTTAGTTAATAAATGTGACACACCAATTTATGACCAAAACAAGAGTATGAACAAATGTAATGTCAAATTTGAAAATTTTCAAAGTGTAAAAAATAATGATTGTGATGTTCTAAATAATAAGGAGACATCAGGTATCCCCGATGATACGGTGAACACTCTATTTAAAGAGCCCGGTGATGTTTTGGACTCAAAGTCACCAGAACAAATACCTGAGGACTGGACCCAATTAGACAAAATTTAAAAAAATTTCGAACACGTATTTTCTAAACACAAATACGATATTGGCAATATTAGATTAGAACCCCCAAAAATTGTTTTAACGTCAGAATTACCAGTATCGCAGAGGCCATATCGTGCATCTCAAGTAGAGAATGCTGAGATTAAACGACAAATAGATGAACTTTTAAAGGCAGGATTTATAAAACCATCAAGTTCTCCATTTAGCGGACCTTTCACCCTTACAATGAAAATAAAATGAGGGAAAAACTAGATTATGTATCGATTAAAGGAAATTAAATGTTATAACGAAAACATATTCAGAACCTATTCCACGAATTGATGACCTTTTAGACCAATTAGCTCATGCAAATTACTTCACCACTTTAGATTTGACCTCAGGCTATTGACATATTGAAATACATGAACGTGACACTGAAAAACTAGCATTTACGACAAATTTTGGACTGTATGAGTGGAAACGATTACCATTTGGGTGGAAAAATGCACCCAGTGTCTTCCAAAGAGCAATACGACAAATTCTAAATAAACACCAAATAAATTTTGCCCTTAACTATTTCGATGATATAATAATTTTCTCAAACACTTTTCTTGAACACATAGGACATTTAGAAAAAAATTTCAAAATTTGTCAGCAGGAAAACATAAAATTAAATAAAGCTAAATGCCAATTTGCACAAAAGAAATCAAATTCTTAGGCTATGAGATAACACAAGGAAAATACTCCCCACATAATACAAACCTTGAAACTATTAGAAAATTATTACCGCCAAGGAATGTAAAAGAATTGCAAAGATTTTTAGGCTCAGAAAATGTTTACCAAAAATTTATACAAGACTATGCAAAATTAAGACTCCCCCTAAACAAATTGTTAAAAAAGGATGTAAAATGGGATTGATCCCAAGAATGTCAAAATTCATATCAGAGATTAAAAGATGAGCTCATTTCAAAACCAATTTTAACATTATTTAACCCAGATTATCCATGCCACCTTTTTGTAGACGCGAGTCAAGAAGCAGTTGCTGCTGTCTTAAAACAAAAACATCCTGGTGGTCAACTACACCCAATTGCTTTTCCTTCCAGACAATTAAAGAAACATGAAAAAAACTATGCTATCACTGGATTTGAATGTTTGGCTAAAATTGACTCTACTGATAAATACCATTGTTACTTGCATGGGAAAAAATTCACAATTCATTCGGATCATTCAGTCCTGCAATGGCTCAAAAATGTTAAAAATTTAACTGGATGACTGTTTAGATGGTCTTTAAAACTCTCCATGTATGATTATGAGATAATACAGAGGCTGTTCACACATTTTTTAGACGATGTATATTATATTCACAAAACTAAATTACATAAAATTCTTGTGTTTTAAATGTTCTATTTGACATCCCTTATTCTGAACTATCTTTCGACACCGCAATTTCCAGGATAATAATGCCTTTTGAAGTGTCAAAAGAGGTATTCTATCCCATTCCCCCTGAACAGCTTTCCAGAGTCCTGTAAGGGTTTTGGGACGTCGTTTGGATAATGCAGATTTTAAAAGTCCGAAAGCACAAAAATCCATAGCTGATATATCGGGAGATTTAGTAGGGATATCAGTGAAGGGTATGGCCTTGATACTAGTTTTTTGTTTCATTTCTTTCAGGAAATTTGCAGTGGATTTTGATGTGTGACTGCTAGCTTTGTCCTGATGGAGTCTCACAGATTGATGGCACTGTGGGTAAAGCGATGGTATTTCATTCAGAAAAATTGGCGATAAAATATGTTCCTGGTAGTATTTGGAGTTAATCTTGACATTTTTTTCGACTCTCTTTATTTTTAACTTGCCATTATAAGAAAAACCAGCAACAACCATGAATCCCTTAGAAAAACTTTCTTTCGATTCTTTGGACCATGTACTTAAATTTTTTTCTCCCCTTTTGTGATAATAAATGGCTCTTTTTTTGTTGCAATCATTTAAATACACCCATGATTCATCTATTGTGACAATTGTTTTCTATTTTTCTTTGGATAAGTGTTTCTCATATAGAATTCTGCAGCGTGTCCTGCGTTCAGCGATATGATTTGGAAGAAGACGATGCACATTGCGTTTTTTCGCTTTCTTAAGATTTAAATCAACGTTTATCATTTTGTTTACAGTGGACACAGAGCATTTTAATGATTTTACAACTGTCCTTTGACTAGGGGGATTTTCTTTTAACATTAAACAACGCACCTTTGCAATAGTCGAAGATGTCCGTTTTTTCCTTGGATTCTTGTTTGGAAATTTTGTCCCACTTGAGGCTCCAATTTGACGTTTTTTTTCCTTTCTTGTTGACGATATTACCTATCGACGCTTTAGATATCACAAAACCATTACTCTCGCATCGTTTTTGGATAACGGAGTATGCATATTTCTCTTCGGAAAGAGCATAAATGTAGCCTTCGAACCACTGCTTTGTTAAAAAAGGCATTTTGAATAAAAACAAAACTTTCAAGCCGCAGACTTTAATTTTGACTTTTAAAAACATAGCACAATTGCAATTATTTCTTTTGCAGCAAACGATTTTTTATTACCGCTTACCAAAATCGTCTAAAAAATGTGCGAACAGCCTCTGTTCACATAAAAGGTAAATATAATTATGAAGCTGATATGCTAGCAAGAAATCCTATAAGCCACTTTCTATCCCAATATTGTTATTTTTTAAACACAGATGAAATAATTGAAGGACAATTAAATGATAATGTAAACAATTTAAAGTACAAAAAATATAATGGAGTTTTAACAGTGAAAAAGAAAAATTTAGTCAAAATTGTAGTTCCGCCAACACTAAGACTAAAATTATTAACTTCTGCACATGAAAAATTTGGACATCCGGGTACGAAAAAAATTTTAGAGTTAATTTCCCCTATTTACTATTGGCAAGATATAATAATAGATATTGCAAATTTTGTTCCTTGTTGTGAAACATGTCAGAAAAACAAAAAATCAACACAGAAAAAATTTGGTCTGATGGAACAGGTGCCAGTTGCTCATGAACCGTTTGACCTAATTTCAGTTGATACCATTGGAGGTTTTAATTACTATAACTCGACAAAAAAAATCTTCATCTGGTGATTGATCGTGCGACAAGATATATTTGGACTTTTCCCTCTAAAAGTGTGACAAGTGAGACATATACTAACTGCTTAAAGCAAATTTTCAAAATTAAAGTTCCCAAACAAATATTAAGTGACAGAAATGCTGCATTTACTTCCTCAAGGTTTAAAAAATTCCTAAAACACCAAAATATACAACGATTACTCACGTCAACCCATAGGCCTCAGTGTAACGGTAAAAATGAAAGATGTAATCAAACTATTGTGTAAAAATTAAGATATAAAGTAAATACTTCTTCGAAAAAAATTCCATGGACCAAAATTTGAGAGCAAGTAACTTCTGAATATAATAACCAACCCCATAGTGTAACTGGATTCCCCCCGAATTACCTTTTATTTGGACATTTACCATATGACTCACAATTGCCTAAAACAATTTCATTAAATTATCCGCCAGTTGAAGATGCAAGAAAGATTGCAGTATAAAGAACCATTCAGCACCATAAAATTAATAAACAGAGATATGATAGACATTTTGTACAGTCAAACTTCAAAATTGGTGACTTAGTGATGTACGAAGAACTTAAATACCCAAATTCAAGAAAATTAGATCCACCTTATTCAGACCCTTATAAAATTTTAAGCCAGATTTCTAATGTTAATTTCGAAATTGATAAACCAAACCAATACACTGGGAAAAAGAGTGAAATTGTGCACTCAACCACGTTAAGGCATTTTTATCCACATAATGAGTTTAAATTAAAATAATTTTGTTTCATGCACAATTTTCTTGGGGAGGGGGGGGGGGGGAATTAAGAGAAGATTTTGGTACGAATTACAAGTGAAAAATTGAAATTTTAAAATTATGAATGTTAATGAGTAAAAAAATAATAAAACTGGAATTGATGATATTGTGAAATTAAACTAGAATATGATTTGTATTGAATTTATTGGGTTTTAACAACTGTGTGTTTTGAATTGAAATTTAGTAACTAATGAAAGAACTTTGGCTAAACCTAATTTTTGGATTATTTTGAAATGTTTTGTTTGTATAATGTGCTGAACTGTGTTTACATTTTCCCGCATATGACCAAACTTCCTATCTAAGAGATCCCTTTCTTAATTGATTTTACATGTTGGGTGCCTAACACCTTTTTTGAAACTTTGTGTGTTGTCTTAATTTAAATTTAATTGAAATATAAAAAATATAAAAAAGCTCTCTTGGTTAAACTTTCTACTTGATAACTATTGTATGTATTTTTGGATCTTCTGAGCCAAAAATCGAATGTGACGCCCCTACTTCTTTCATCTTTCAATAAATTTCCTCCTTCACGAATACTCTATCCTATCACCCACCTCTACTCGCGCGTTGGAATTCATCCCAACCTCATTGTATCCTTCAAAATAAATTGTACTTCACATACTCAGTCACAATGTGCTGAAAAATATTACTTAAACGAAATGACTAAAGACAGGCCATGGGGTGACCGCTCCTTTTTGCCCTCCCAAGTCTTATTTAATACTTCCTCAGGCATGAAAATCGCCCAAATTTCCTGCTTCTCCATCTTAGTTCTTGACAAGGTGTTGTTTTGGCAAGCATGTCCTGTGGGAACATTACGGTTGGTCGACTGTACGACCCACAAACACTAAACGCAAACAACTACACACCCCTTCACTCCTTAGTAGTAAAGTTATTAAGAATTTGAACCCAGGGCAGTGTGGGGAACACACATTCCTACACACGAACACTCTCCACATATTTTTAAGCCATTGTTGTGGTTATGACGGTGGGAAAATTCTGAACCTGCTCTCCTCTGACACAACTATGCACAATTACTCAGAAATTAGAAAGGTGTGTTAACATAATGAATCTATCATTGTGAAATATTACGGTGAATAAAGTGTAAATTATAAAATGTTTTGATAAATTTGAATTGTGATAAATTTGAATCAGAGTTTTTGTGTTATAAAAAATATTGTGAACTATAAATAATATGTAGAATATTTTGAATTTCATATGAAATATAAGTCGAAGGTATAAAAGTGCTCTAAATGAAAAATAAGTTATAGTTGAATTGATGTAAACAATTTTATGATATTCAGTAAATAGAGGTAAATGAGAAAAATCCCATGGGTAATTGATAAAAATTTCTCTTTCTTTGTCAATTATTAATATGTTGTGTCTCTGAGTTTTTTTACAGGGACAACCATGTCAAGGAGGCCTCCAAACACGTCGGTCGACCGCACCGGTTTGTTTTTCATAATTCTTATTGTTCTTTTACATGTCTATTTTCAGATCCCACCATAATTTATGTAATAAAATTAAATACATCTGTAACTGATTTAAACTGGAACTGTTTAAAACTGTGAGAGTGAGAGGATAGATTGTAGAACTGTAAAATTATTATCCACTCAGGATCAGAGTAAACATCTGGTAAGGTAGAGACTTACTTATATAGACTATAATAACTGTCCAACTGACCAGTGAAAATTGTGATTAATATTTTAGTATGTTTATGTGATAGATTTTTGTATGTTAAGTGAGAGTTTTCGGATAATACCTCTGTTTCCTATTGTTTCTATTAACCAGTGATTACATACATTTTTTTCAAGACACAAGACCATTTCGATGTAATGTTGTTATGAATATGCACTGTAATTTTACAAAACCACTGCTCCAGGTCATCCTGAATAGATATAAGAGTAGTGTAAGGGTTTCAGAGGAAAAATTTAGGAATGATGCTGTTGGATTTCTCTGGGTTGTTGTGTGGGGAAGGTACCGCCCTGCACGGCAATTTTCAGTTGTTGATTAATTAAGTTAATTTTAGTTGTTTTTCTCTTCTGAGGACGTTCTGCAGAGAATTAGCTACTCTTTGTGTGCAGGCCTTCCGAGGGACGGGAGGAGAAAGTTGTCAAAATATAACTGGACTGTTAAAATATAACTGGACTGTCAAAATATAGTTGAGAAGTACGGGGAAAGGGGGAATAAATAATAAGAATCTAACATTTCATTTACAAAGCGCGCGCATTTTGCTGTGGGGAAAATCATCTTTTGAAAGCCACTTGAGCGCAAAGCGAATAATTCTAGGCGAGATGATTTATTTTTAGAAGTGTAAAGGTTTTGGGCGCGAAGTTGAAATTGCAAGATCAGCGATATTAAGGTCCAGATGAACAAGGTTGAGGTCTGCACATGTGCGTGTAGCAGGGAGCTCGGAGGGAATCGGGATTTTGGAGGCAGATTCGAGGAAAATCTCGTTGAGAGCGGAAGCTCGTGGCAGGCGTGCTTAGGAATTGACAAAATGGCGAAGCGCGAAATGAATATCCTGGAGCGTGGTCAATATGAGAAAGTCAATAAAGAAGGATTAGGAGAGCAAGGACTGTTGATTGAGTCATTGCCATGCCACTCTCCCAATTACTTAAAGTACAAATTGACTGCATAATATCGAATCCACACAGGAGAAAACACGATTCCTGTCATATATATATATATATATATATATATATATATACATACACACACACACCACATATATTTATATATATATATATATATATATATATATATATATATATACATACATACATAGAAACATATATATATATATATGTACGTATATATATGTGTGTATATATGCATACATATATATATATATATATACATATAATATATATGTAGAGGGGGATTCAGTTCAGATAACGGGATGTTCAGAAGGCACTAATGTGTACAGGAAGACTTAGTTACTTAGTAAACGAAACTTTGCTTACTTTGTTGAGGGAATCTTTTGTTACATAGGATCAGTCTATGGTGAATAAATGTTCACTAACCCTGGTATCAGTCCTGAAGAAGTAGGTATTAGTCTAAGAAATCATCAGTAACGAAGCTTCTTGTTGGAAGAAATGTTCGATCTTGTAGATGTTGATCAAAAGACAAAGACGAGTACTACTACCGCACAGGGGTAGTAGGAACTATAAAAATGATGGCCGGTTGTGCCGGATTAAACAAGACTCTCCTATACTCCTTAAAGAAGTACTAAACGGACAGTTTGAAGAACATCAGGAGAGTGATCTACGACGGGACTGGGTTGAACACTGCCTAATTAGAGAATTGAGTCAACATAGGTGATAGCGTTCCTAGAATTCTTGTGCCACAAAAAAAAAAATCCGGACTCTATATACACTGCCGACAACCACACTGGGTAGAAGAAACGAAGACTTCACAAAAACATAGTCGACACCATATATGGCGGCTAAGTACTAAGAAAAAAAATCGTATTTCCCTTTTCCTCTTTTTGCAGACTCTTGTGGTGGGAGGAGTCCAGTTGACAGTTCGAGAGTTCCACCCCCCTTAGGATTGACATTTTGAGGGATTGTAATGGCTCTCTCTCTATAGGGGGGTTAAGCGCTGCCCCCAAATTTTTTTATTTAAATTATATTTTTGTCAA
Source organism: Dolomedes plantarius (assembly GCA_907164885.2). NCBI lineage: Eukaryota > Metazoa > Arthropoda > Arachnida > Araneae > Dolomedidae > Dolomedes > Dolomedes plantarius. The sequence goes on along the minus strand of OU015503.1, from coordinate 37,492,405 downwards.
CTATTTACAGGTACATAAATGCTGATAATAAAATAAAATTGATATTGATAGATAGCCTGAACTTTTCTTCAAAGCGCTACAGGATTCATTTTATTAATTTCGTCCACCGCAGGAATTTATGAGAGTTTAAAACACACTATACCAGATTTTCCCCGAATAATTTAAATTTTAAAATGTTAATTGCATTAAAAAAAACGAAAAATGCACACAAATGTAAAATTTCTTTCTCTATAACGGAGTACAATTTTAAAAAAAAATCTTTGAATCCAAGTCGGCAATCCGTGGAAACATTTTCTCTATAGGTTAAGATTGATGTGAGCAAATCCAATGGGGTTAGTACATAGCAGCCTTAAGTAGAAAATGATCTTAAATTTTATTTAAAATAAGCATCGTTAAGTTCCATCAAAAGCTACTCTGGGTAAATAATAAATGCAACTATATACAGACAATTATCGTATAGTTCAATACATCAGGAGTTGAAGCATAGCACGACCATTCAGGTGTGGAGCTAGGAGATAATAAAAATCAAATACGAGCTTAGGCTCTAAAAAATATGGCATCTCCTAATGAATAGGGAAAAAATATAATAATAAGCTCCCCTCCCCAAGAGTCGGCCGAACGCCGTACTCTGGTTTTGGGGACCTGCACAAAAAAAAATACGAGCCAACAACTACAAAAAATCTCTTAAGTCTGACTATCTATTTTTTTCCATGTTTTATTAACCCATTAACTGCTGGTGTTGCGTTGACGCAACGGTCAAAATAAATGCGTATAAAAGTTTAGCTATCAAATGATTTTTATATTAACAGTAGTTTTTGAGTAGGGTTAATAATCGAATTGAAAAATATTTGCCTTCAACTGTTCTTTAAATTTAATAACGAGTTCCAAACTTAGACAGTTAGTTAATCATTTTTGAAAGAGAACATTCTCCTGGTCTTTTACACAGAAGAATTATAGGGAGACAAACGTGAGCTTTAGGGGTTATCTATTTTTAGCTAAGGTCAAAGTTTATCAGAACATTTCATCAATCGGTTGATTTTGTTTGGGTGGGGGAGGAAGAAAAAACAGGTGTTGCGTTGGCGCAACGTCAGCGGGATAAGGGTAGTTTCCTTATTCACATGTGCCGTTCGATTCCGTGGAACTTTCCCCCGTTCTGTGGTTATAGAAATGCCTAAAACTAGATACTTTACGTTTAACCCTTTCGAGGTGGCCGAGGCTGCTGGCGTATACGTGCCAGCAGCTATCCGCGTTTCTGGCAGAACGTCACGTATACGCGACAGCAGCTATCCGCGTTTGTGGCCGAACGTCACCTATACGTGTCAGTAGTTCGGAACGTTTTATTAGTTAATTTTTGGGGCACAAGATGGCACCGCATGTCTATGAAATTTGGAGTATACGTAGTTGGAACCTTCTATTCGAAAACAAGACTAGTATGAATCACATGCGGTCTATCGTTTTATGTAAACAAACGGAGGAATGGATGTATTGCGTTTGACTGTCAGCGGGTAGGGCATTTAAACTTTGCACGTGGTCTCTGTTTACGAGATGTCTTTGTTTATTTTTCTTTTGCGGTGGAATTGTAGCATTGGGTATATGGGTTTTGAGTCAGAATCAGATTATGTTGCAGTGAGATTTCTTTCCTTTGATGATTTAATATGGAGAAAAGGAGAAAATATTTAACAGAAGACGAAATTTCTGAATTGATGAGAAATGTGTCTGATTATGAAAGTAGTGACAGTGATACAGAAATCTCTTCGGGTGAATCTGTTTATTTGGAACATCGGGATCAGAGTGATGATGAAGATACTCAGACATTTCTATTCTGAGTCTGTTGCGGGATGGTACTTCTTCGTGGTCTTCTCACGTAAGGGATTTAACTCAACTAACATTCACAGCGGCATGCGAAATAAAAGTCCATGATGCTGTATCAAATGAATTGGATGCTGTATCAAATGAAATGATGCTGTATCATAGAATTGTCAAGTTTATATGATTCAACAGAAAATTTAAAAACATGGTATATAAAAAGTTCTTTTTATCTTGTAATTATTTCAAGCCTGGACAGGCGAGTGAGGAGGTGGCTATATCCAGAAACTCACCAAACGCGTGGGGAGAGGAGTGAGCCACACTAAACTACCGCGCTAGCGGCTTTGTGTACTGACAAAGAACCGCGAAAACTTTGCCAAGAATGCAGCCCCAAACGTTGCCAACTGGTGCGAAGTAGGATAGAAGTAAGAAACGGGACTCATTGGCCAAGACTGACCAATTAAGAGTACAGCTAAGCAAGGGTGGACTTTAAGAGAGAACAATATTTCCCACGCTGTGGAGAATCGGAAATGGGGAGATATTTTCTTGAGATAACGTGAACACCTTCGGCTAAGACCATCCAATTAGTTGACTAAATTTTCCGTGCACAATACAGTCGGAGGGGAACATACAAAGTTTCTATTTTTCTGAACACAACGACAGGTAATACGCTGGCTATCTAAATAAGGAAAGGAATTTTACGACGGTTTAACGTTCACCGTCCAGATGTTTAACATCAATAGGTGTTCGAAATAAGAAAGCGACCCTAGCTCAGCATATTAGACCTCCCACGAAACGAGGGCAGATATAAAAATCAAACTATTAAAGCCTAAGAAGTTAAGAATTAAAATGAAGGACTGAAATTAGTTAAATAATTAAAATAAATATTATAATTTAGATGACTGATTTCAGTTTACTGATTGAGTTGTAGATTGAATAAACTAATCATTTACAATTTCATCATGTTTTCTCACATATGATCCTTGACCGTGTCACCACTAACTCGCTATGGAAATGGACCAACATGGAGACAGACTAATAAAAGGATCACGAAAGGATGATCATTCGAGACAGAACAAAAATTGGAGCTTTCCAGTGTCTTCAAAAATTTGTCTTTTATGATTCTTGTCTGGATATGTAACTTACAACCACCAGTGAGATGAGATTAATATTATCAGGTTAATATCAAATAAATGGCAAAAATATCAAAAAAAAATAATTGCCTTCCCGTTCCGTCAGTGCTTTTCATAACTTATCATCAGTATCAATTTTTCTGTTAGATAATTTGTTTTCTCGTCCAATACAAAAGATGTTAGAAAAATTTACATAAAAGAAAAAATAACATTCATATAAACTGAACATCCGGAATTTTTGAAATAAATAAATAATCGGCTATTAAGATATGTCAGTAGCTTTACAAAGACGTTTTAATGAACTGACAAAATTATAAAATAGCGGATATTCCGTCATTTCTTTTTGCACAATCTGTAATGTAGAAAATGTAAAAAGGAACTCCATTTTTAATTGTTAAAGTACTAAATGATTTTAAATAACTAAAAATTAATTTTTTATTGTCTTTTAAGCTAATTAGTTTTTTATTAATTTAATCATACTGTTCATCGTTTTTGAGATTCTTAACCTGTCATCACATTTTACATAAAATCCACCCCAAACCCAGTCCCATGTTCAGAAAAGAGGAAAATATGCGTAATATTTCAGATTTTTCTGACGCTTTTCAAGGCTATGTCAAAAAAATTAGACAAAGCATTTCCCAAAAGAAATTTTATCTTAATTTCAGGAACTTTTGTTTTTCTACGACTGAAGCGATGAACTGGACAAACTGAACCCATTGTGTGTTTACTTTCTCCCTTCAAGTTAACATTCCCTCCCTTCAAGTTAACTATAGACGAAGTTACCATTTATTAACAGAATTTGATAAGAAATCAGCCTTTGTGATTTTACAGTCAAACTGAAGAGTAATCATATTTCATAAAAAGCCCCTGAAACATAATCCGTACGAAACATTGGTAAAGTTTGCTGATTTATTGGTCATAAAACCTGTCATATCAGAGATGTTTCATATAGGGAAAGAACGAAATATTACTGTAAGTGAATGATTCCAAATGATTTCTATTTAAAGATGATACGTCGTTGGCTTCTGAAGATAACTTTTGGATTCATAACAAATGGTGTCTTAAAGTCATCCATCACAATAATTGTAGAAGTATCAATAGCACAGCGTCGGCTAAGATGTTTGTGAAGGAGAATATGACTATTTGCAGGAAATTCCCATAAATTTAGAAACCGAAGGTTAAACAATATATGAAATAAAAATAAACACAGAATAGAAAATGACCAAATAAATTTTCCGGACCTTAATGTCCGGACCTTAAAGGCATAACGTTATTTTGAAAATAATATTTATCTTTTTAAAAAGTCCATAGTAATCACACATGGTTTCCATCACTGATTTCCCTGACAAATTGAATTTTTTTTTTCATTTCCAATTTTGGCATTATCTTTCGAGAATGTATTTTTACCATGTTTTTATTAACTTGCTTTGTTCTTTGCTTGTGTGTATGTGTTTGTCCCTTACAAATCTTGCAATCGATTTTTAACTGACTTCCCGACTAGCTGGACATTTGAAACTTATAGAATATCTCAGAACACGATGACAATGCATTTTTTAATACTCTTAGCCATCTTTAAGCAGAAATAAATTAATTTTCAGTTAATTTTGTTTTGTAGACTGGTGCAGCCATCTATCGGCCTGTACGGGAACGAAAGGTTAAACGCAAGTTAACTTCCAGTTAACTTCTTTCTCTTTCAAGTTGATGGCATAATTCAGCAAAAACATTTTTAAAAAGTATTTATTAATACATAGTATTGTCAAGTTTATATGATTCAACAGAAAATTTAAAAACATGGTACATAAAAAGTTCTTTTTATCTTGTAATTATTTTTTTTATCAATGCATCTTTGGAGAAGTGCCTCAAACGGACAAGGATGCCTCGTTAATTATTTTAACAATTTTTCTACTGCTTGTGTGTGACATGGAAAATTGTGGAAGTCAATAGGTTGAGTATCATGATCTGAGTGTTTTGCTCCCTTTATAAACTGCTTTAGATTGTCATCAGAAATATTCCTCGTCATAGGAGGTTCTGTTACTTTAACATCATTACATTCAATCATATAATATCCTTGGCAAGTTTATACGTTGAATAAAAAGCTTTTTGTTGTCACCTTCAATTTCAGCCCTTGATTTTAGAATTCGGAGTAATCCAAGCTTTCTTACATGACTGAAATCATCTGATACCATGCAAAGGAGGAGGTTTTCAGAAGCAGCAAAGTATGCTTATCTTTGAATGACTGTAGCTTCTGTTTGTGATCGAACTAGAGTATGACAAAATTGCTGCGACAATTGCAAGCGCCGCACTTCAGGATGTTGGTCTGATTAGTGATAGTGAAAGAAGCACAGTAATTAACAGAATGAATATTAGACGAGAACGAATAAGGAAACGCAAAAGGTATGTAGTAGAAGAAAGTCTAAAGCTAGTTACAGAAAATAAAGTATTGATTTTTGACGGAATATAAGACAAGACCTATGTACAAGAAAAGAAAGGAACTAAGTATTGAAAAAAAACTGTTATCGAAGAACATATATCACTTGTCGAAGAGCCCTGATCAAATTTTTTATGTCATGTAACACCGAATTCTGGCACTGAAAAAGGTATAAAAGACTGTCTAATGACATTTTTTCTAGCTACAGCTAATCTCTGTGTAAAAAAAAGTTTTCTTCGTTCCATCATGACGTCCGTGTGGGTACGGCGCCATCTGGTGGACATATGGGTAATTAATTAAAGTTGTTCCGGGTCTTAAAAAAACTCCGACGATAAATCATGCGTGCGTGTTCTTATTGTGTTGGCATACATTCATTATTCTCTGAAATATGGAATTTTAAAATGTTTACCGTATTTTGAATAACCCATTATCGTCACCCGAAAACTCGTTTATTAAAAACCACTCCCAGACATCAGACGCACTTTCAAGGAATCTTATTGAGGATCTCATTTTGGTCCTGTCCAAAGACTACACTCAGATTCGAGTTGTTGCCATGCATAGACGTGATTATACTTGTAGTGGCAATTATGAATACAATCTAATGGAAGTGGGTTCAAAATTATCCCACCCTCTAGATAATTTCCTAGAATATCTGCTTAAACTTCGAGGATATATTGATTTACTAATAATCCAATATAAATTCGTGGAATCAATTTTCGTAATTAATACTGGCCTTATTTCCGTTGATACTTAAAACCCTTTGATCGAGATGTTTACCGTCTACTAAATATTTCAGCAGAGTAACGTCGAAAGCCTAACTAACTCCAAGCTAAAAGCATTTCTCCGAAAGCATCTTTAATGACCTTACGCAAACAGACGTAAGATTTATCTCTTACTAGTATAATACCCGTACTTCAATACGGAATACATTAATACATCAGTTAAGTAATTTGGTTAATTTAATTGAAATTAACTTTAGCAATAAAGTCATTCCTCAGAGAAGTTAATCCTGTAATTTAATAACCCTGATCTAATATTAAATACGGGTTTTAGAATTTTCTTTATCTTGGGGGCTTAGTCCCCTTTTAAAGCCCTTAAAGGTTAGATTTTTTCAAGGAGATTTTGTAATGAGCACCTGGGGTCTTAGAAGAGCCCCCATGCAAAGTTTCAGCTTCCTGGGCCTTATGGTTCTAGTGATACAGTAATCAGTCAGCAAGTGTTTTATTTTGGGGGTTTAAACCCCTGAAAATTTGATATGAAAAAAATATTTCTTAGTTACCACCTAAAGTCTAAGAGAAACCACCATACAAAATTTCCTCATCCGAGGACTTATGGTTCGAGAGACACAGTCATCAGCCAGTGAGTGGTATTTGGCTTTAATATATATAGATAGACTAGCTGAAAACCCGCGCTTCGCTACGGAGTACATTCAAATTAAATACAACGGTCAATGTATGCAATTAATGCCAAAAAAATAAATATATATATTTATAATAAATACAATGATCAAGGTATACAATTGATGTAAATATATACATATATGTATATATATATATTTATAAAAAATCGTAAGGGATATTTATTTTTTTTTGGATAATATCCAATCGTCTGCTGCATTAGAAAGAAAAAGAATATTTTTTTGTCTATTTAGTTGTTATGCACGTGACGATAAATTTATTTAAAGTACCAGAAAAAGAAATCACGTGATCGGCATTTAATAAATCAAATTCTAAATATGAATCTTTAAAAATTCACCAAAAATCAGAAAATGGAGATAAAGGTTCGAAAAAGATTTCATTTCAAAGGAATTTTTAGGATCTTTCTCGTGATATAAATTTTACAACCCTCAAATTATGATTTTAAATGCAAATTTTAAAAAAGTTGCAAAAACAGCTTAAAGATTTAATTTTAAAAAATCGAAAAAGAATGTTTCAAAAATCTTTCTTAGTGCACCCCTACACCATAAGAAGAATCGCCATGCAAAATTTCAGCCCTCTAGGTCCAGCGGTTTGGTCTGTACGTTGTATGTCAGTGAGTCAGTTACGGAACTGTTTTATATATATAGATTACCAGTGGGAATGAAGACAATTCTCCTATATATACAAACAGATATACAGAAATGGTGGCATGTATGATGACAAAACACGTATGGTAATATGACAGATATGGTGACAGTAACTTACGATTGGGAGCTCTGCGCGCCATGAACTGTGATGAGAGAGACCATGATGAAAAGCCTGAAGATCAATCGACGACTCATGGCTTTGGTTTGAGGAGACCATCCAAAACCTGAAATATGTAGAAATATTGAAATGTTATATACGCGATATCAAGATTCACAGCAACATTGCACCAAAGGTAAGCACAGGCAGGGAGGCGTTTCATTGTCACTAGTTGTATATGTTACGGCCAAAGTCCGAAGTCTGGCCATTTCTAGCACTGGCCAAGTCACTTGGTAAAAGCCCAAATTAATAGAGAATTTGCCACTTATCGGGCTTTGGTCGTTCAATACGCTGTGCGCCTTACAATCAATGGCCAGTTTGCGAATAACCGAAGAAAAATTGTCTTTATTTCTTTGATTTTTAAGTGTGTTCTTTCTACTTTGACTAATGTAAAGGGATTTTCAAAGAGGTAATATTATGTGAATAAAACTGAAATTCGATATTAAATAAACTGTAGATTAAAAACATCATTAAACAACTTCAATTGCCTTGAAATTTTATTTAAGTTACTATAATATTTCGTACAGATATTCACTTGACAAATATATTACTAACTTAAAGAACACACAAAATCAAACTTAATATTTTAACCTGTTGCCACACTCAAAGTAAACAATAAAATTAAAGATACTGAAACACAGAAAAGCAATAATGTCAAAAACTCACTAAATGGGCACGCGCCCTCTGCTGGAAGGTTCTATGTTTAAATGAAATTGAACATTATGAGCAGTGGCGTACGCAAGGGGGGGTTGATGGGGGTTATAACCCCCCCCATTGGTTTTGATTACATATATTATTTAATTAGGTTTACACTTTGCACTGATTGCTCAAAACTACTCTTTCATAATAGTCCAGTCAAATTAGCTCAAAATGGCGGCGAATCATGCATTAAATGAAGGGGTTGAGATTTTTTCAGGAATGTGTAGGGGTTGGTCCCCTGAACAACGCCTAATAAAGTCCCCTCGATTTCAGGCGCCGCGGGGGATGGGGTGGTCCAAAGGTCACTTTTTTCAGTTTTGGGCGTTTATCTCGAAAACGGTGCATCGCACAGAAAATTGTCAAACCAAAAAATTAAAGCTTATAAAATTCCCTTCCAAATGGTATTTCTATATTTCTACCCAAGTGTTACCATTTTCGAGATATGAACCATTGAATATGAAACTTTTCCAAACAAGTGGTAGCGGTTCAGGTATGTCGTCAAACTTCCTCTTCTAACTCTTTACCCTTCCGTTTCTCAGAAAACTCGTGTTAGAGAAAGTTGTAGAGCGAAAGATTTTCTTCAAAAATGTATATAGTTATGCTAATTTATCTTCACCAGGTAAATAGTTAGAGCGTTTTGAAGTTTTGGGGTACTTTTCAACATTTTGTTAGTAAAATGCTCGTCACTCAAGTTTCGTTTCCAAGGTCTGTAACTCTTTTAATCACTTTGCATTCTGTTTAATTGGATACGTACAATATTCATAACCCATACAAATAATAAATTCTGTATACCTGTACGTATAATGTATATCTCATAATATACAGAAGAAGACTTGTAGTACAAAGGAGGAAGTAAGAAAACAAACAAAAATGTATAACAGTGTCACTTTAGCTCAGATCATTTTGGAAAATTTATATATCACACCATATGAAAAAGAATAAGTAGTTCAGTTACTTCAGACCTCAGTAGAAATTACTCCACAAAACATTTGCACAAATACCTTCCTTGCCATCATTCAGTGGAATTTGAGCAATGAATTGTCACGTCTCAAAGGTAAAGGGCCAATAGCAGCTTTGTGGGTCCAGTACTTTGGAATGGTGGTGTTGATGAAAACATTCATTGCAGCACAGCACACTGGTAACTGGGAAGATCATATCACATGTGCCCAACTGATGATACCTTACTTCCATGCCAGCGGGCATTTTCATTATGCAAAGTGTAGTCACCTATATGTACAACACATGCTGGGACTAACAACTCGCCACCTTCAACGTAAACAGGATTTTATAAATTGTGGATACTTCACTGTCAACAGAACTGGAACACCAATGGCTGGTGTGTGGAATGACATGGCAATTGAGGTGGGACTCATGTGTGACATGAAGAGTGAAGGAGAATTAACACGTGGGCGAGACTTTAGTGATTCGGTGTTGGCGAAATGGGTTGGGGGACAGCTACAGCAATATGTGGTTCACTTGAGATTCGTTTCCAAGGTCTGTAACTCTTTTAATCACTTTGCATTCTGTTTAATTGGATACGTACAATATTCATAACCCATACAAATAATAAATTCTGTATACCTGTACGTATAATGTATATCTCATAATATACAGAAGAAGACTTGTAGTACAAAGGAGGAAGTAAGAAAACAAACAAAAATGTATAAAAGTTGTTCATATAATCAAAAAATGGTTATCAAAAGTAGGTTCAAACAACAGTTACTTACATTAAATATATTATATACAATTTATTTCATCAACTGCTTTCCTATATGTTAAAAGCCGTCAATCTGATACTTCGGAAAAAGTTTCAAACAAGTCAGTCTTCACTAACATTTTAGCTTCTGTTGAATGTCCGAATTTTCACGAACTGATTTCCCACAAAGGTGGCATCCCACTATAATGCTACGACCAAAGTCACTAAGCTCCTTTGACTTACTCATCGTCTCAGAAATGCATAAATATGACCTGACAGGTTCAGGTTCAGGTATTTCAACTTGTTGGAGCTCCAAGGTCTGTAGGACTTCATCTCCAATAATATGACCTGACAAACCACTACCAATACTTTTATAGCTTTCGGTTACGCACCAAATTACGCCACCTGCTAGATCCACTTCCTTAGGGGTGGGTGTTCAGATACTTTTGGCCAGATAATGTATAACGTATTATTGAATATTAATGAATTATATAAATTATTAAATTTACTTAATGGGGTCAGTACGAGCAAAGAAAAATGAAAGGTACCTGTGGTGATTGAGATCATGTTCATTTGGCGGGACCTGGAACGTGAGCAGGAACATTCGTTCCTCAGCTGTAGCAATGGTCTCCTGGTGAAGATTTGGAGTTATAAAACACTTTGGTGATGTTTGTTGTTTCATTGGCATACCGCTGGAAACATTGTACTATTGCTGCTTTGCTTTTACCATAAATCGCTGACGTAGTGTCACATCCTGAGAAACTATGGATGAAGAGAATGTACTGACAGAATGATAATACCTGAAGATGTTGTGAAGAGTAGAGCCCGTATTCTGTGTTGCCCCGTCTGGTCTTCATAAAAAAACACATTCGTGTCTCGTGGGGTGAGTGCCACAAGTAAGACGAGCAGGTCTTACCCATCTACTATCACCACAGTTGAATGAGAGGTGTTTTGCCACCCACCTTTGACAATACTGCAGTCAGCATCTCCTTTGGCTATAGTAGACTGTATACCTCTTGCACCTAAGGCCTGAACCAACATAGTAATGAGCTTGGTTTTGTTCCTTTCATTAGAAAGGAAGTTTTCCTGATGAATAGTAGCCACCATGTTCTTATTGAAGTCAATATCCACTGATGTTTTACTTGTTGCTCTCCGATGTTGTTCGTCTCTTTCCGTGGAGTTCGTGTCTTCATAACCATCAAAAACCACAGCTGAACTGCTGCCGTAATGGTTGATTATGTACGATACATATTGATCGCAAATGGAGGCGAAGGTGGTGTTGGTGTTCCACTTTACTCTATGAAGCAGGAAACCGCCATCGATTACCGTGAAACTGTTCTTCAAATTGATTAGTTGATTACATTTTGGGAAAGCATCATACAGTGCTGACTTTTTGATTTATCTCATTATCCACTCGGCGAATAGAGACATAGGGTATGGGGCTAACTCGTACGTTAGCAACTCCTCTACACCCCCTTCTTTCTTCTTGGTGATCAGAGTTCTTTGAAATATCATCAGAGGCTCTACCACCACTACCTCATCATTAACTTTGATCATATTGCTCATCGCAGCTAAAGGAACGACTGAGTCCTTCTTGGATTGTTTCACTTCTGAGAAATTCATTCCAACAAAAGTGCTCATTGTGCGGGTTCCAATTTACAAGGCCTGGTAGCAATTGACGTTACTTGTTCCAATTACCCCCGTTGAAAGTGACACCAAACAATTACGTTCAGCAAAAGGCGGGTGATCAGCCAACCATTGAGCAAGCTTCCTTCTGTCTAGATCATCTCTAGTTATGCGTGATGCTCGAAACTCAACATGTTGTTCTCCTCTTGCAGTATGGACGCCACAAAACATCTCAAGTGAACCACATATTGCTGTAGCTGTGCGTGCTCCCCCAACCCATTTCGCCAACACCGAATCACTAAAGCCTCGCCCACGTGTTAATTCTCCTTCACTCTTCATGTCACACATGAGTCCCACCTCAATTGCCATGGCATTCCACACACCAGCCATTGGTGTTCCAGTTCTGTTGACAGTGAAGTATCCACGATTTATAAAATCCTGTTTACGTTGAAGGTGGCGAGTTGTTAGTCCCAGCATGTGTTGTACATATAGGTGACTACACTTTGCATAATGAAAATGCCCGCTGGCATGGAAGTAAGGTATCATCAGTTGGGCACATGTGATATGATCTTCCCAGTTACCAGTGTGCTGTGCTGCAATGAATTTTTTCATCAACACCACCATTTCAAAGTACTGGACCCACAAAGCTGCTATTGGCCCTTTACCTTTGAGACGTGACAATTCATTGCTCAAATTCCACTGAATGCTGCCAAGGAAGGTATTTGTGGAGTAATTTCTACTGAGGTCTGAAGTAACTGAACTACTTATTCTTTTTCATATGGTGTGATATATAAATTTTCCAAAATGATCTGAGCTAAAGTGACACTTTTATACATTTTTGTTTGTTTTCTTACTTCCTCCTTTGTACTACAAGTCTTCTTCTGTATATTATGAGATATACATTATACGTACAGGTATACAGAATTTATTATTTGTATGGGTTATGAATATTGTACGTATCTAATTAAACAGAATGCAAAGTGATTAAAAGAGTTACAGACCTTGGAAACGAAATTTGAGTGACGAGCATTTTACTAACAAAATGTTGAAAAGTACCCCAAAACTTCAAAACGCTCTAACTATTTACCTGGTGAAGATAAATTAGCATAACTATATACATTTTTGAAGAAAATCTTTCGCTCTACAACTTTCTCTAACACGAGTTTTCTGAGAAATGGAAGGGGAAAGAGTTAGAAGAGGAAGTTTGACGACATACCTGAACCGCTACCACTTGTTTTGAAAAATTTTCATATTCAATGGTTCATATCTCGAAAACGGTAACACTTGGGTAGAAATATAGAAATACCATTTGGAAGGGAATTTTATAAGCTTTAATTTTTTGGTTTGACAATTTTCTGTGCTATGCACCGTTTTCGAGATAAACGCCAAAAACTGAAAAAAGTGACCTTTGGACCACCCCACCCCCCGTGGCGCCTGAAATCGAGGGGACTTTATTAGGCGTTGTTCAGGGGATCAACCCCTACACATTCCTGAAAAAATCTCAATCCCTTCATTTAATACGAAATGAAAACCTAATTTGACTGGACTATAACACCCCCCTTTGAAAATTTCTGCGTACGCTGCTGATTATGAGATAGTACTGGTATGATCAACGCCCGTCACTGCATGATGCAGCTTCATAAAACTTCTAGCTTTGGCCACTTTTGCTTGTACAATTCGTGAACTGGCCTTTGATAGTCGGGTGCATAAGGAATTGTCCGACCAAAGCCTGAAGTTGTCGTCAATTCTTGATTATTTCGGGCTTTGGCCGAGTCACTTGGCCAACGCTAGAAATGGCCAGTCGTTTCCCGAAATGACCAGATAGCGGATTTTGAATTTAACATATATGCATAAAGATGAAAATGCAATCTAAATTGACAGAGTATGTATCACTTTTAACTTCCTGAATGGGAAAAAAATTGTACAATTTGCATGTTTTCATATTTTTCTTGCTATTTGAAAGACTTGCTAATCTTTGGCGTAACTTCTTGCCACTGAAAGAATGTCTAAGGCAGAGCTTCTCAAAGTGTGTTCCGCGGAACTCTGGGCTTCCACAAGAAAATTTAGGGGTTCCACGAGACAATCTTAAAGATTATTTACCTTCATATTTTTGTTTTTATAATCATCATTATTTATCTTTATGAATAATTTTTCAACGATTTTTTGTTTAATTCAATAAAATCTAACTATTAAAAAATATTCGTTTCATTCAATATCACATTAAATTTATGGGAGGAAGAGGTTTATTTATAAAAAAAAATTGCAGAGGGTTCCGTGGAACTTGAAAAATCTTCTGAGGGTTCCGCGATCAAAAAAGGTTTGGGAAACACTAGTCTAAGGAATTATGATTAAAAAATTGAGAGATTTTGACATCATAGTTCAGCTGGTAGAATAAAGCCCTTGTGATTTTGAGACGGAATTTCTTGTACCGTAAACAATATTCACTAAACAATGACATAATTTTACATACACATAATGGTACATACGTAATGGTACATACACATAATGGTACATAAACATTATTCACTAAAAGCTTGTTCCAATTGCATTTGGAGCATTGCCTTGTGTTACCACTTTCACTCTGAGATTTCTGACATGACCTGTGATTAGTTTGACATATCACGTGGTTAATTAATTGAACTCTGGGATTTATTAAAATTTTCAACGATGACGCTACGTAACACTCTAATCTAAATTGTAGATTGTCCGAACTCATCATAGGCCGTAAGTTTCTTTGGATTAAAAATAATGATAATGGATAGTTAAATACGATATGACAAAAATCACAGTGTTAAAAATCAGTGCCGATACAAAAAAATAAATTAAAGAGAGCGAATAAGTTAAGTAAAAAAAATTATTGGGGAATTAAAAACAAATAATTTAAAACATCTTCTTAAATTTTTTCGCTCTTTCCCTTTTAGCCTATGTAAATTTTAAGATACTCTGGGTATAGACATAAAATAATATATAAATAATTAGAAGATAAAAAGAACTTTTTACATACCATGTTTTTAAATTTTCTGTTGAATCATATAAACTTGACAATTCTATGTATTAATAAATACTTTTTAAAATTTTTTTGATGAATTATCCAATTAACTTGAAAGAAAATGAAGTTAATTGGAAGTTAACATGCGTTTAACTTTTCGTTCCCGTCCCGGCTGATAGATGGCTGCAGCAGTCTACAAAACAAAATTAACTGAAAAATAACTGAAAGTTAATTTAATTATGCTTAAAGATGGCTAAAATTATCAAAAGAATGCATTGTCATCGTGTTCTGAGCTATTCTAAAAGTTTCAAATGCGTAGCTAGTCGGGAAGTTAGTTAAAAATCGATTGCAAGATTTGAACTGGACAAACACACAAACAAACAAGAAAGCGAGTTAATAAAAACATGTAATAAATCCTTAACTGATAATAAATAAAAAAATTTCAACCGATAATGAAAAAAAGAAATTAAACTGATAACATATTAAAAAAATTAAAGTGACGAAACATCGGTTTATTTCTATGTTATGTATCCATGATGTGATTATTGATTTTAATTAAATATTTTTAATAAAATAGTTTAATAATTATACATTCTAACCAGTATTGAAAGATATGACGAAGGGGATTTTCAGGTGGAAGGGACACCCTTCGAGAACAGTTGCCAAAATTTTCGTTTCCCTAAATGTCTGTTACACGACCACATGTGGAATCGCGACATAGAGTTTAAGAAGCCCTGGTCTATAATATCTGTAATATATGACCGTTAAATTTATATATATATATATATAAAACAGTTCAGTAACTGACTGACATACAACGCACAGACCAAGCCGCTGTACCTAAAGGGCTGAAAATTTGAATGGCGATTCTCCTTTTAGTGTAAGGGTGCACTAAGAAAGATTTTTGAAAAATTCTTCTTAGATTTTTGTAAATTAAATTTTTAAGCTGTTTTGTAACATTCTTTAAAATTTGCATCTAAAATAATAATGTGAGGGTTATAAAATTTGTATCACGAGAAAGATCCTAAAAATTCCTTTAAAATGACATTTTTTTCGAAACTTTACCTCCATTTTCTGAATTTTGGAGAATTTTTAAAGCTTAATTTTTAGAATTTAATTTATTAAATGCTGATCACGTGGTTTCTTTTCTTTTTGTGGTGCTTTAAATTAATTTATCGTCACGTCCATAACAACGAAATAAATTGACAAACAAATTGTTTTTTTCTTCTTTCTAATGCGGCAGACGATTGGACATTATCCAAAAAAATATTAAAGAACAATAAAAGAAATGTTCCTCAAACAGTACTATATTAACTGTACTATATTCGTTAGTATGTTATAATAGATTTAATTTCAATATTTTCTTCTCCTTTATTTTATATATAAAAATGGCCATTACTATTTTTTTATAAAGATTTTTCTTGGCATGAATTGCATACATTGACCGTTGTATTTGATTTCAATGTACTCCGTAGCGAAGTACGGGTTTTCTGCTAGTATATATATATATATATATATATATATATATATATATATATATATATATATATATATATATATATATATATATATATATATATATATATATATATATATATATATATATATATATATATATATATATATATATATATATATATATATATATATATATATATACAGAGGCTGTTCGCACATTTTTTAGACGATTTTGGTAATGGTAATAAAAAATCGTTTGCTGCGAAAGAAATAATTGCAAATGTACTATGTTTTTAAAAGTCAAAATTATCGTCTGCGGCTTGAAAGTTTTATTTTTATTCAAAATGGCGTTTTTAACAAAGCAGTGGTTCGAAGGCTACATTTATGCTCTTTCCGAAGAGAAATATCCATACTCCGTTATCCAAAATCGATGTGAGAGTCATGGTTTTGTGATATCTAAAGCGTCGATAGGTAATATCGTCAACAAGAAAGGAAAAATCGTCAAATTGGAGCCTCAAGTGGGACAAAAATTCCAAACAAGTATCCAACGAAAAAACGGACATCTTCGACTATTGCAAAGTTGCGTCGTTTAATGTTAAAAGAAAATCCCCCTAGTCAAAGGACAGTTGCAAAATCATTAAAATTCTCGGTGTCCACTGTAAACAAACTGATAAAAGTTGATTTAAATCTTAAGAAAGCGAAAAAACGCAATGTGCATCGTCTTCTTCCAAATCATATCGCTGAACGCAGGACACGCTGCAGAATTTTATATGAGAAACACTTATCCAAAGAAAAATGGAAAATAATTGTCACAATAGATGAATCATGGGTGTATTTAAATGATTGCAACAAAAAAAGAGCCATTTATTATCATAAAAGGGAAGAAAAAAATTTAAGTACATGGTTCAAAGAATCGAAAGAAAGTTTTTCTAAGGTATTCATGATTGTTTCTAGTTTTTCTTATAATGGCAAGTTAAAAATAAAGAGAGTGGAAAAAATGTCAAGATTAACTCCAAATACTATCAGGAACATATTTTATCGCCAATTTTTCTGAATGAAATATCATCGCTTTACCCACAGTGCCATCAATCTGAGAGACTACATCACGACAAAGCTAGCAGTCACACATCAGAATCCACTGTAAATTTCCTAAAAGAAATGGAACAAAAAACTGGTATCAAGGCCATACCCTTCACTGATATCCCTACTAAATCTCCCGATGTATCACCTATGGATTTTTGTGCTTTCGGACTTTTAAAATCTGCATTATCCAAACGTCGTCCCAAAACCCTTACAGGACTCTGGAAAGCTCTTCAGGAGGAATGGGATAGAATCCCTCTTCTGAAACTTCAAAAGGCATTATTATCCTGGAAACTGCGGTGTCGAAAGATAGTTCAGAATAAGGGATGTCAAATGGAAGATTTAAAACACAAGAATTTTATGTAATTTAGTTTTGTGAATACAATATACATCGTCTAAAAAATGTGTGTACAGCCTCTGTATATATATATATATATATATATATATATATATATATACTAGCTGAAAACCCGCACTTCGCTACGGAGTACATTCAAAGTAAAAACATCGGTGAATGCAATTAATGCCAATATATATATAATAAATACGACGATCAATGTATATAATTGATGTAAAATATATATATATTTATAAAAAAATCGTAAGGGATATTTTTATAGACAAAATAATGTAGAAGAAGATATTCAAATTAAATCTAATATAAAGAATACTGAAGAATATAGTACAGTTAATATAGTACAGTTTCTAGAACATTTCTTTTACTGTATTTTAATATTTTTTTGGATAATGTCCAATCGTCTGCCGCATTAGCAAGAAAAAAAAATTATTTTTTGTCTATTTAGTTTTTATACACGTGACGATAAATTTATTTAAAGTACCAGAAAAAGAAGTCACGTGATCAGCATTTAATAAATTAAATTCTAAAAATTAATCTTTAAAAATTCACCAAAAATCAGGAAATGAAGGTAAAGATTCGAAAGAGATTTCATTTTAAAGGAATTTTTAGGATCTTTCTCGTGATATAAATTTTATAACCCTCAAATTATTATTTTAAATGAAAACTTAAAAAAAGTAAAAAAAACAGCTTAAAAATTTAATTTTAAAAAATCTAAGAAGAATTTTTCAAAAATCTCTCTTAGTGCACCCCTACACTATAAGAAGAATCGCCATGCAAAATTTCAGCCCTTTAGGTCCAGCGGTTTGGTCTGTGCGTTGTATGTCAGTCAGTCAGTGAATGAATGAATGAATGAATGAATGAATGAGTCAGTTACGGAACTGTTTTATATATATAGATATGTATGAAAATATTTGAATAGATTTTCTTCTGTAACCAGAGTTTTGTCTTACGGCTTGTGTGATAACAGCATCATCTTCCTGATAAATCTATTTTTCCCCTGCAACAGGTGAAATATGAGCAGAAAGAATTTTTATCCACGTCATTGAATTAACTTTTCCTAAAAGAAATGCAAGTGATCTCACGACGTTAAACGGAAAACAGACCCATGTCATAATGGATTCGCCACCTTATTGACGGTTTGAGAAAATTTATTTTTCTTTCCTTAAATCATGCCAATAATACTTCGAACAATCGGGATCATTTATGCTGCATTTTTTTTTTCATCGGAAAAAATAATCTGCAGCAATTTGTCTTTCCAGGTCATCACTTGTCTTACAAACTGTAGTCACTGGGTTTTGTGTCTAGTCAGTAAAGAAGATTTACAGTACTTTGTTGTGTATTGGAAATTTCCAGATCGAGAAATTGTATTGCAGATTGTTTTCTTGCACATATTGAACCCAGTTGTTCGTAAAATTTATTTACTTGAGTATTTTCCAGTTGATGCTAACTTTAAAACTCTCCTTTCATCTCCGCGTGACAAGGCTTTTGGTCTGCCTCCATCGTTTTTTTGCGTACCTGTCTTTAACCTTAAAAATTTGTTGATGACAGTTTTAGATCTTCCTATAATTTTTCCAATAGATCCACAACGCATTCCTGACAATGCAAAAGCTTCAAGAGCATCTTTTTCAAATTCAGTCAGCTTACATGATTTTGGTTTTATTATAAAATTTACCAATCTCTTATTAGAAACCGTCAGAAAAATCACTATACACAAGAGCTTTTAAAGTGCAAATCAATAATAGTTTTCCGTAACATTTCTATGAAAAAATACCGGTGTCCTTAAAGTTTTTATACAGGCGACGATAGCGTTTCTTTGCATAATTATTATTTTTTTTGCAGTAAAAACCTCGTAGATACATTTTAGTGACTTAGTATTTCAACTTCTTGCTCAATATTAAATTTCCATTTGAATTATCTCATTTCAAATTAAGGAAAATGTTTTTACACGCACTGTATATATATATATATATATATATATATATATATATATATATAAATATATAAATATATAAATATATAAATATATATATATATATATATATATATATATATATATATATATATATATATATATATATATATATATAAATATATATATAAATATATAAATATATATATATATATATATATATATATATATATATATATATATATATATATATATATATATATATATATATATATATATATATATATATATATATATATATATATATATATATATCACTTTTTCCTGGGCTAGAAATTTTCCCTTTCTGCCTTGATTCAAAAGATTGTTTCACTTAGCTCAAAAAATGCTTGGTAATATTCTATAGTCAATTCATTTTACGATTTTATGTAACGTTAGTATCATCTATACAATTTCCTCTTACCCTATTTTTCAAGAATCTGCAGCGAATAGCTTTGAAAATAATACTTTCTATGTTTAGTTTAAGTTTCTTTCTGAAGTGCGGGTCATTTTATATTCTCTGCTTTGTGTCCATTTCCGCTCATTTCGCTTTTCATATTGCATTACGGATGTAAGCAATTTTACGTGAATATTTCATAATGTGTTCTCAAATATTTGTCAAATTCAATCTTACAGTTTCGAATGTGCAGTATTTAACTTCGGTCTCCGAGAATAAACATAAAATATTAATAAATACAAAAAGTGAAAACTTAAATGTATTTTGTAGTATTTACTAGTTGGTACCCATAAAAACAGGACTGCTGGATAGTAAATAAATGTACTAGTACACAAGTTGTACTCAACACATCATTGCCAAATGTTGAAATCATAAAATTAAGGATATTGAAAAATACACTTTAAAATTTACTATTAACCAAAAAATAATAATATGGTTACTCAACCGCGCGAAATAACCAATTTCCGCCAGGTTTAACTCTATATCTCACAAACATAATTAAAAATAAAAATGGCAGACAGAAGGTAGAGAGATTCCTCGGAATAAACAAATTGACGTTTTTATATGGCCTTGTGCTTAGTAATTATCTAAAGCCAAATTTAAACATGTCCCTCAGCATGCGCAGAACCAATTTAATGTGTTTAACCGGTCTCGTGCTTAGTGCGTATCTAAAGCCAGATTCAAACATGTCTCAGAGAATGCGCAGAAAGCAATTTTTAACTGTAAATTATCGCTAATTAACAGCATTTGGGGTTACAAAAACCAAATTTGACACATCTATAGATTGAAATCTTTGGTTTAAGACCAAAATGAAGTAAACTGATGCAGCTGTTTTTTCTCACGGATTGCCCAAAGAAATCAATCATAATTTAGAGTTATCAACTTAAACATATTGATAACTCTAAATTATGATATAAAATTTTTTGAAAACGCTAAACGCAAAACTACAGTAAATTCAGTTATCACATTAAATAAGATTAGTTTTAGAAGTTTCATCATTAATCAGTTAGACTAAATTGGTTATTATGCATATTCCTCTTAATGGAAAATGTTTAGTTTTATCACACTGCACCGTCTTTCAAACTTTTCTAAAAGTCCGAACCACATTTTAGGAATCCCTGATTTAAAAGAACCTGAAATGTGATTCATGATACAAAGCTTGAGATTTCTCCCTTGCCATCTAATATCTCCCCTAGCGTTTACGTCCTGACAGCCCTGGTCAGTTCTTGAGATGTAATTATACATTAATCTAAGCAATCTGTTATCATCTTAATTCCGGTGTAGTTAAAATATTCATCAACTTGTTCCTTTAAATTCGCCTAGTAGATCCTTCCCTGCATTTCTCTGGTATCTGTGACTTAAATCATAGCCTAACTCTGTATAATGGTTATACAAAAAGAGCGGTTGTTAATCCTTCGCTGATCAGGGATCACGTAAAAAATTGGTCAGGGTCGTCACCAAACGAATAATTTCAGAAGCAAAATTGGGTTTCATTTTCTGAATAAACAAACCTTTTTGCGATAGACATAGTTAACAAAAAAGTTGCAATAATACCTGTAACGTAAATGTAAACTTAATAAAGATAATGAGAATACGAAAACTTAAGATATCCAACTGTCTTCAGAGCACTTTGCCTCAAAAACTGTACTGCGAAAATTTCTGTATTGTGGTTCGAAGTGATATAACACCAAAATACGACAAAAGATGAAAAAATAGGCCATGACTATGCAACTCTTTACACAATTGATGATTTTGGATCAAAATTAAGCAAATTTTTTTATTAAAACGGCTCTAGCTCTGAAAAAAAATTATGCAAAGATTAATTTCTTTTAGCGTAGGATTACGTTCCTCCATAACTGTCCTCCGGAAAGCAAAATTTCAGATGTCCTGCATCGCGAGTTATAATTTTGACAGTGGGCTATACCCAGTCTATATCCCTTGGGCAAGAAATAAACAGTTAAACAGAAAAGTACCAAAATGTGTCAGAATTTTTATACACACACACATATATTTATAAACTTAAAACTCACGGCGCAACACTCCGATGTGGACCAGGGCCGGCGGTACCCATCACCGCTTTCGTAACCGTGGACTTGGGGTGCCATACAGCATATGTCTCAGTCAGGTGGTCAACCTGACGTGGGACCCCCAGAGTTTAGTTCCCAAGCATGCTTGGTCCTCATTTTATCGACCCACTGAAGGGATGAAAGGCTGAGTCGACCATGCCCAGTCACAGGGTTGAACCCTGGACCTGTGGTATGGCAGCTTGACGCTTTTAACCACTACGCCACCGGGCTTTGTGTATATACACACACACACACACACACACACACACACACACATATATATATATATATATATATATATATATATATATATATATATATATATATATATATATATATATATATATATATATATATATATATAATAGATAGATAGAGAGAGAGAGGTACATATATACATAACACATACATACATATATACATACAAAAGAGGTAAGCAACTACAAGTAATCCTACGTTAATAACCCGCGTTAGTTTTGTTAGAAGAGACTACCTGAAATTTCACTTTTGTCATATGTACGCAGTAACCTATGGAGTGTAATAACTTAGAATGTAATCGATATCTTGAAATCTAAAAATAAATGCTGGTGATTATATGCTAATACATGTAAAATTTTAGTAATTTTTCATGAGATTTTTTATAAATGCAGCTGTAAATCAACAAATATTATACCTAGAACCAAATTTTTAGTTAATACATTCTTAGTATTATGAAAAAACTCGTGAAAAAATTTCATAGACATATCATGGTTAGATTTTGAATTATCACAAGAGTCGTTTACATTTTAGATTAAAATGGGTTCTTCAGAAAACAGAAGTTTTCAACTTTTATAGAAATTTATAGCTGCTGTTGATCTTTAAATCACTCTCATTTCATGATCGTACCGAAAAAAAATCAAAAGCAGATTTAGAATCATAAATTTACAATCTTTAAAAAAAGGGAATAAATTCAATTTCGGAATTTTCGTCAAATTCGATGTTTTAAAGGTAGTCGAATACCTTAAAAATGAATGGGATTTTTTACCTTGCATTTCCGTTTCTGTCAACTGGGGTAACTTTGTCCCATTTTTTCTGTTTATTTTGCAGAAAATGCAAATAATAGTTATAAACAAATTAAAATCAGATATGGTAAGGGCTTTATATTATTTTAAACATATTTAACTGTAATATAAACCATTTTTAAAGTATACATACAAACTTTAAACAATTTTTATATTTTTAAAAATTTTTGGGCTAATGTTACTTTGAATTGGGGCAACTTTGGCCCAGCTCATGAAAACCAAAGATTTAAACTGTTGAGACAGCTTAGGCCAATGTTAGACCATGTACAAGTATTGTCAAATTATATATCAATAACTTCTTATCTAATCCGAGTTTATCTCAAGTTTAATTTGGAAAAAAAATCAATAAATAAACATTTTTTCTATGCCAAACTAATTTTATTTTTAAATTACAAGTGGAATATCCAAAGAAAGGAAAATAATAGTAGATAAACAATAATCAGTAATTTAGCAGTCTGATATGTTTTGATGAATTGATTGTCCCATGGAGAAGAAACATAATCCAGTTCTGGAACAATAAACTGATTCCTCTTTGACTCGATTTTTGGAGGATTGATTTTCCCACACACTTCTTCCCAGTCATAATTTATGTTTCTCTGGCCATCGCCAAAATTTGAATTTTCCTTTCATACATTCCACAGTTGGTCGATATCTGTTAAACTTAAAATCTTTCCAGGATATTTATCCCCATCGTACTTCACAATAACAAAAACATCTACAGCATATATGTACAGAGGCTGATCGTACATTTTTTAGACGATTTTGGTAAGCGGTAATAAAAAATTGTTCGCTGCAAAAGAAATAATTGCAATTGTACTATGTTTTTAAAAGTCAAAATTATCGTCTGCGGCTTGAAAGTTTTTTTTTTTTTTTAAATGGCGTTTTTAACAAAGCAGTGGTTCGTAGGCTACATTTATGCTCTTTCCGAAGAGAAATATTCATACTCCGTTATCCAAAAACGATGTGAGAGTCATGGTTTTGTGATATCTAAAGCGTCGATAGGTAATATCGTCAACATGAAAGGGAAAAAAAACGTCAAATTGGAGCCTGAAGTGGGACAAAAATTCCAAACAAGTATCCAAGGAAAAAACGGTCATCTTATACTATTGCAAAGGTACGTTGTTTAATGTTAAAAGAAAATCCCCCTAGTCAAAGG
Organism: Dolomedes plantarius; assembly: GCA_907164885.2. NCBI lineage: Eukaryota > Metazoa > Arthropoda > Arachnida > Araneae > Dolomedidae > Dolomedes > Dolomedes plantarius. The sequence goes on along the minus strand of OU015503.1, from coordinate 37,468,222 downwards.
ACAGTTGCAAAATCATTAAATGCTCGGTGTCTACTGTAAACAAAATGATAAACGTTGATTTAAATCTTAAGAAAGCGAAAAAACGCAATGTGCATCGTCTTCTTCCAAATCATATCGCTGAACTCAGGACACGTTGCAGAATTCTACATGAGAAACACTTATCCAAAGAAAAATGGAAAACAATTGTCACAATAGATGAATCATGGGTGTATTTAAATGACTGCAACAAAAAAAGAGCCATTTATTATCATAAAAGGGGGAAAAAATTTAAGTACATGGTTCAAAGAATCGAAAGAAAGTTTTTCTAAGGGATTCATGATTGTTGCTGGTTTTTCTTATAATGGCAAGTTAAAAATAAAGAGAGTGGAAAAAAATGTCAAGATTAACTCCAAATTCTATCAGGAACATATTTTATCGCCAATTTTTCTGAATGAAATACCATCGCTTTACCCACAGTGCCATCAATCTGTGAGACTCCATCAGGACAAAGCTAGCAGTCACACATCGAAATGCACTGTAAATTTCCTAAAAGAAATGGAACAAAAAACTGGTATCAAGGCCATACCCTTCACTGATATCCCTACTAAATCTCCCGATGTATCACCTATGGATTTTTGTGCTTTCGGACTTTTAAAATCTGCATTATCTAAACGTCGTCCCAAATCTCTTACAGGACTCTGGAAAGCTGTTCAGGAGGAATGGGATAGAATACCTCTTCTGACACTTCAAAAGGCATTATTATCCTGGAAATTGTGGTGTCGCAAGATAGTTCAGAATAAGGGATGTCAAATAGAACATTTAAAACACAAGAATTTTATGTAATTTAGTGTTGTGAATACAATATACATCTTCTAAAAAATGTGTGAACAGCCTCTGTACAAGTTCAAAGAATACATGTACAAATTTAGAATCCGCTTGTCTTTGAGATTTCCTCACTTGTTTGTAATGTTTTGTTTATTACTTTCTGAAGAGCTGGAGCATGGTCATTTTCACCTCTTTGAAACTGGACCCATTTTAGAAGTAGAAAGAGTAATCGGAGTAATTTTGGCCCAACTGCCATGTTGGGCTAATGTTACCCCAAGATCTGGGACAAAGTTTGCCTAATCTAGTAAATATTAGTTGCCTAATCCAGTAAAATCATTAGTTGGCAAACCACAAAATAAATCAAGAAAATTACTGTGAAAATATTTGAAACAATAATTACAAGATAAAAGGAACTTTTTTTATTCCACGTTTTTAAAGCGCCATCTTGCGGATTTTTTTCCGAACTAACTATCCATACAAAACAAAATTAACTGAAAATGAATACAATTCTGCTTAAAGATGGCTAAAAGTATTAAAAGAATGCATTGTCATCCTGTTCTTAGCTATTCCAAAAGTTTCAAAAGTCTAGCTAGTCGGGAAGTTAGTTAAAAATCGATTGCAAGATTTGTACTGGACAAACACACAAACAAGAAAGTGAGTTTAATAAAAACGTGGTAATTAATAATAAACTGAGGCATTCTGCTTACCTGATCTGAATCACTTACTCTATCACATTTACAAGGAACAGTTGGAAGACAACAACAAAATACGTTTTAGAGATACCAAAGTGGAGCAGCACTGTAGTTACAGTAAATTGAGGAACTACAAAACTCTCTTTGAGGTAAAAATTTCAAAAATCGCTTTGTAATTAATGTCCACCATCCTCTCAAACTTTCTTTAGCGAGTTAAAAGATTAAAATCATTTAGTCCAGGTATAAGAGAGTCAGCTGTGATAGGATTAATATCTTTTTATTAAAGTAATCCCAGGCGTAAACAATTCAAGAATAATCTGTTTATAGAGAAGACATTTACAGTCCAGAGATAATTCTCTGGGTTTAAGAGCGTTATGGTATTTTTATTTTTCAAAGAAATCAGGGAAGCAGCAAATATGAGATAAGGACTAAAACATGCCAACTCTTAAAGAAAAGTAAAAAAGACTCAGTTAGAATGAAGTATATGTCATACAACAGCATTAATAAAATGCATATTTTTTTAAAGAAAAGAAGTAGTAAGCATACATTATTGGATTCGACCCTGGATGTTTACAATACACACATAGATTTTTTATTGCTATTCTCAAGCAATTTGTTCTATCCTTAAAAAAGTTTTTTTATTTAAAGATTATGTATATATAGTTACAAAGTTTGGCTTTGAGTGACCGTATAAAATTGGTTTTAGCTAGTAGAAATGTGAAAGTTTTTGCAGATTAAACACAAAACCATTTCTTTTAAAGCAACCATTTAAAATCCTTCAATTCAACAATTTTAAACTTTGGGCAATTCAGCTCGCTAGATATGTCCCTTAAGGATCGGCCATTTCTGTGATACCCGACGATTATACCTTTCTCGAAATCAGATAACTCTGAACTTAGTGGCATCTTGCATGCGACTAATGCCAATATTATTTCCTACACGATATTTTACGGCGGAGGGCGTGACGTATATCAGGTCCGCCACCTATCGGTGTTTCTGAAACTAATTTTTTTTCGCGTAATCCATTTCTCCATTTCTTGAGTAGTATGTGCACAAAATTTTAAGTCTTTACACTTAGTAGTTCGATATACAAGAAGGTCAGAGTGGGGGTGTTTTAATTCTGGTCAACCGGTGTATATATATATATATATATATATATATATATATATATACAGTAACCACCGCTTATAGTGATCAGTGGTTATAAGAATCAACCGTTTATACGAATCAATATCGCAATAACAAAAACAAATGCATTATTTCCATGTTAAAATTTCCGCTTTAAAGAATCAATCCACCGGTTATAAGAATCAGTTTGCAATCCTCGCCTTCCTTTCATTTTTCCAAAAAATGCCACTTGAACTCTCAAAAGGTACGAAATTCTTTCTTAAGTTTTTGAAAAGAAGGGTTGATAAAACTTTGGGGTGGAAAACAGTCGTAAAATACATTCCTTTAGACATAACATAAGAGTTTCTCCTTATACGTTTTTGCTAAACACTGTCTTATTAGCTTTACCCAGGGGCATCTAACCCGCCCGGGTCCGATTTCGCTTTTCTCCAGACAGGTACTCCTTTTTTCCCACCACTTACTTCCTGGTTGCGGATTTCTGGACCCTGAAACACATAAATCTTCCGCGAAGTATCCACGATCACTTACGCAAACGGGACAGTGGATTCAGCACTTCAAACCGTGAAACGTAAACGGATCCATTTTGCTGAATCAGATGAACCAGATGCTGAATCAAACGTTTCACGGTTTGATTCAGAATCAAAATTGCCATTTAGTGTTAGAACTTTTTGATAGTCGAATTCAAATATGATAAAAACAAGGAAACTCTTAGTTTTTCTGTAAAACAGAACTTGTTAATTAGATATGATGCTCTTCCAAAGTGTAGTCAAAGAGAAGCTGCCTCTTGTTGATTTTATAATCATGTGTTGTTACTTATAGATCTAGAATATGAGTTATAGTATTTGTTTAGAAATTGAGTATTTTTAAAATTATAAAAAATAACTTTAATAAATGATAAATAACGTAAATTAAAGAGTATTTAATGGTAAATTATGTATATATGTGCCTGTGTGTTTATATATATGTACAAGTATATATTTGTGCATGTGTGCCTGTCCAAAGGGAAGTTTCGGTTATAAGAATCAACCGCTTATAAGAATCAAAAACAGTAATAACAAACGTGATTCTTGTAAGCGGAAATCACTGTATATATATATATATACACACACACACACACACACACACACACACATATATATATATATATATATATATATATATATATATATATATATATAATTATATCCCTTACGCTATTTAGTTTTTATTTTATCACAATTCAGCATTTCTGATGTATCGTACACTAAAAGTAAACCGCTTTTTTGCAATTAATTTAAAATGGAATTTATAAGTATTATAAGAAAAACATAAAACGCTTTATCATAATAAAAACGAAAATTAATTTCTGTACCAATTTGTTTTATCCTGTTTTCGGCATTAAATCCCAGAACAACATTATCAAAACTATTTATTTATTCCTTGATTGAAGTTCATTTATAATCTGATTATCATATACTTGGAGGAAAAGTTCTTAAATAAAATGCTGTTTAACTATTAATGGCAATCTTAGAGAGAAATAAGGGAAAAAAATAGTTTGACTTATTTCAGATTGTTTTAGATATAAATGAATATATTTCTAAGTTAATATAAACGGCAGACAATCTGCATTTAAATAAACAGAACTTTAAGCAATGACCGACTACCAAACACATTTAAAAAACTTTTGTCTCAAAAACTCTGAAAAGAATTTTCTTCAATCGCTAGGAGTTTAAAAATTGATTATGTCTGTAAACTAGTGTACATCTGAGACCAGACGTACACAGAGACTAAAATTCATGCTTTGGCTGATATATATATATATATATACTTACATACGTACATACATACGTACATGCATACATATATATATATATATTATGTATATATATATATATATATATATATATATATATATATATATATATATATATATATATATATATATATGCATACATACATGACGAGTAGTGAAAAGGACGAGTACCGTACGTATATTCCCTTAAAGAGTAATGTAAATTGATATAATCCGTTGATAGGGCTGTTTTATGATGCAATATCATAAAATTAGGCAGTCATAAATAATAAAGAGTAATACAATGAAATAATACTTGACAACAGTTTACCTGTACTGAGAGGAGCTGGTGACTTATTAGTATGTTGGCGATGTTGAAAAGGAGAGAAGTCATTGCTTGGAAGAGGAATCCCCTTCTAACAGGCACTCGAACAGGGATACTTTGCCTTTTCTATGTACCACTGAACCAAGCTGGAGACTTTGATTTCGGGAGTTTCACTTCAAGCATATGAACAGAAACTTTGTTCTGCCTACGTCTTAAAAGTCCACATTTCGGCTTGCAAGAGCTTTACTAGGACAACACTTTCTAACAAAGTTTTGCAATTCAACCCATTTAGAATGAATTTATTGTAGCAGTGCAGTAGGAACTTTTTCCCTTCCTTTACCCTCACTTAAAGCAAGTTTCCCAGACACTATTTGCTACTCCTCTCGTTGGAGATCCTACATCAGGCACTTGAACACGGATACTTTGTCTTTTCTATTTACCACTGAACCAAGCTGGATATTTCGGGAGTTTCACTACAAACATATAAACAGAAACTTTGTTCTGCCTACGTCTTAAAAGTCCACATTTCGACCTGCAAGAGCTTTACTAGGAGAACACTTTCTAACAAAGTTTTGTAATTCAACCCGCCAAAATGACCCGCCTCGCGGTTCTAGGTATATCGAAAGTCCCGCGGTTCTAGTGTTAAACATTTTAAATAGCAATACAGACTTATCTTAATCATAAATTGAAGCAAAAGATATGCAGTACAAAGTAAACTTCAATTCAAAATATGAATTGCACTTTTGGAAAAAAAACGGATGTTTGGTTTTGTTTATGATGCCTGCATTGTTCAGCCAGCATCTCGATTTGAAGTAAACATTTCAATTAATTTTCTGAGGAAGGTTCCTTCTGAATAAATGCTTTCAGAGTTTTAATAGAATCTATTATGGCTTGATCATTAGGACGCTTAACAGTCTCTGCTTCCTCTTCTGATTTCGATAATGTCTCTTCTATTTTATCTTCTCGGATAGCTTTTATTATGTCATCGTCGCTCAGTTTTCCACAGACTTCCACATCTTCATCTACCCTTATATAATCAGGAAAAGGAACGTAACGTTATCACAGTTAAATTTTTTGATCAGGAAAATCTGTATCAATATCGTCACATTCTTCGATATGATTGTTCTATTCGGCGTGCATGAAATTAGCATGACGAAAGCAATTACTAATTGTGCTTTCTTTAACATCATCCCATGCGGCGTATAGATAATTTATAGCTGTCAGCAGAGTAATGTTGTATTTTTCACCACAAGGTCTGTCGGGTCCGCTAGTATATATATATATATATATATATATATATATATATATGAAAGATATAAAATTTACAGGGGTCAACTAAAATTGTATATCTTTCATAGTCAAGACAGCAAGAGGCTCATCCCTCTGTGGGAGGAACTACCCCTCGTGCTAGCAAAAGGGTTCTCCGGTGTCAACAAAAATAATATAACTCAGATCATCAACAAACTTTACAAAATTAGGGGTAATCTGTGATATGTCATGTAGCCCTAAAATTTATGTTATCGTCTAATATTTCGAATACAAGTCTTAATTTTGAACTTATACTGTAATTATGGTTAAGTGCATACGAAGCAAATAAGATGAAGGATAGTAGGGAAAACGCATGGACCTGCTATCTGGAGGAACCGTTGTGGAGTTTGCCAGATATTTTTGTAATCTTATGTTATATTCTGTATAATTGTAATAGTCTGTAGTTTATTTTTGTATGTTATGTATGAGAGCCTCCACCCGAGTAGACAACGTTTTTAAAATGGGGGGATATGAAAGATATAAAATTTAAGTTGACCCCTGTAAATTTTCTTTCCTTCCCATGCTTAAGATGGCATTACCAAATTCTGTTTTCAAGAACCCAGGAATATTTTTCATAGCGTCAGCAATTCCTGGGCAAGCCACGAAATCGTTCGACCCCTTTTCTATGCCCAAATAAGGCGATCGTCCTGCACAACTGATGCAGCTTGCAAGAAACATCTTTGCTCAGCAAATTCTTTAACCACAGATACCTCTATACGCAAACCCCGGGAATCACTCGGGTGTTGGCTTTCCATTAGATAGGATGTCTGTTTAGCCACTCGGAAATAAATTTCTTATTCTAATATTTCTGTAATCTGATCTTATTTCATTACATATATATATATATATATATATATATATATATATATATATATATATATATATATATATATATCTGTGTGTGTGTGTATACACATATATTTATATTTATATTGAGCAAATTTTTCAAACTTTTTCAGTTAGTAGAACTTTCTTTAATTTTATAGAACAGATCTTCTTATGACCAAAAACAAAATAACATGATATAATTGTGTTAATCGAATAAGCCATTATACAAAACAAATGCTTTAAAATAAGTAATTCAGAACACATAAACGATTCTTATTCCCAGATATTTAAGGTAGAAGGGCGTCGAGACATTGCTCTTTTATCGAGTACTTTTGTTTATAGAAACTTTAAGTATAAATACTAAACTTTAATCAAGTTTCTTTTGAAATCAGAGAAACACATCGGAAAACCTATTAAAAAATTTCACTTACAGTCTAGTATCTTTTAATACTATGGAACGTGAAACGACATTTATTTCCTACAGGTTAGAGACTTTCAAGTCCATTAAGTTTATCTTTATTTTAAATAGGATAATATAATTGAAAGTGTTTTATGTCAAACGTAGATTAAACGTAGAATATTGATTGAATTTCGTTTGAAACACAGTTTCCCTTATTTTCTTATTCTAAAACTAAGCATATATTAAGGAATTTTTACGAAACTTTTTTATAAATTTTAAGGATCTTATATAATTTTTGCGTATATTTTGCCCAGTATATATATATATTAGGGTGGATCTTTCGTGTATGGACAAAATAATTAAGTTTTCATTTCTAATAGTGATCAAAGTTTGACCTACCTGTAGAGGAGCAAAAAATGTAATAAAACTGTTTTTTTAATATTTTCCTTTTACCCGCGCATTAGCTTTGAAAATTTACACTTTTGCTGGCATACAGATGAAACTTGAAAGAGGATATTGTTCTAAATTCTATATAAACTATTAGTTATTAAGAATAAAATGACTGATGAGGAACAAAATATTACTAATTTAATAAAAAAAGCTTCACTTAAAGCATAAAACATGTATAAAACTAGTCAAAGGATGCTTTAAAATCACGTTTGGTGGCGAATTTGGGCATCAATTTTCTTGACGCAATTTTGGAATTTATGAAACTTTCTCTGGACTATTTATCACATACCTGCATAGAAACCTCGGTTAGTGTCTTTACTGAACGTTATACGGTTTGGGCATTATATGGAAATCTTAGAAAAGGTATCTTTCCACTTGCTTTTGTATCCACCATCGAGAACAAATCGTCATCCTTGACGTCTCTAAGAATAGGAGGTTGGAAATACTTTTCTTCCAATCTATAAGGTCTGCGTATGATTTGGCATTAAGTTTTGTTTTAGGGACATCAAAAACACGAGGAAACTTTCCAGGATGAATCGCGTGTCTTTCTTTTAAGATTCTTCTGGCAGCAAGTTCACGAATGTGTTTTTCAGGATCTGAGATCATCCATAAACGTTCTCGTGATGCACAAAGAAGCTGTTCCGCTCAAAGACAGGATCGACTACTTCTTTTAATTTAGGTGGAAGGTATTGAGAATCTGAAATCAATTTCCAAAAATTTCTATACCTATCTTTGCATGACGAATGCATTTTAATTTGGAACCAAACAGGCGTGTAAACTCTAACAACAATCGTGGCAAGATGTTTAAGATTTGCAGAAGGTTTTCTCATCGAAATATATAGCCTTAATATCCTGTTAGATTTCGTTAACCCCCGAGCATGCGGTATTTTTCCTGGAGCTCTTTTAGCTAGATCGGAATAACACTGGCCACTAATTACAGCTGATGCAATATCATACAAATAACGTTGATCCCAACTTAGATCTCTGATGATATCCGACTGAATATGTGGCAACATGCTTTCTATATTTTCATACTGTACAACCTGATTGTTTTCACATTTTTCTAGTAATCTTCCAATAATTCCAGAATAGGAAGTAGGTCCAGTAGATTCGCCTTCTAAATATGAAAACAGGTGTCTTAAAGGCAATTCATTCGTGTGTAAAAGTCTTATGATCCATTGCAAAGTTTGATTCAAGCCTTTTCTAACAACCGTATAACGCCACCGTTTTCCCTGTATTTGTAACTGTTCCATTACAACCAACCGCCACATTTTCTCTCAATGAAATATTTTCAGAAGAAAGCAAGTCACATATAGCAAGTTCTATGCTCTTAGCCGTCCCAATACTTGGGACAGCGTAGCCGACATAAATAGAGTCTGGTTCCTTGATAACTGAAATGTGTTCTTCTACCAACCCTTGGCGGTATTTTTTGACACCTTTTTTTACTATCGTTAAAACTTTATCCTTTCTGCCGTCAAACAATAAAGCTGGAACACTGAAAACTCGATGTTTAGCTAATATTTTTGTGCGTTCTTTTGCTATTTCATTGCGCAAATTTGATCTGTCAAATCATTTCGACATATGATTTAATGTCATGAACTGCCGACGCGATTGCTGCACCAACTCTATCAGATAAGCCATATCGGTCCCATGTTTTTGACAAAGATGACAAGCTGAGATTTGACTTTTTCTGAGGCCTTTTGAGCTTTGGAGAACACGGTTCTAAATTATCGCTGTCGTAACGTTTTGAAATCCTTATTAACTTTTGCTACAATATTACTAGTAAAGCCTGCCTTTCCATTCGAATACTTAAACGCATTAGGGAGCTGTTCCCTCAATAATTTTACAGGGGTATATAGTTCCCCAGACAATCACTTCTTTCTCAAAAAATGTGCACTCTTTTGGTCATGTTTTCTGCTTTCATCGCTTATCAGCGGAAACAGAAAATACCAATGTTAATCCCTTAAAAGGGGTTGCCTAACGCTTGGAGAAAAAAAGTCTCATTTATCCCCTTCCCCTCGTAGAACACACAAAATAACCCTTTGACTTATAGCTTTGGCGGAGCCTGCTGGCCACCGCTGGGTCTCCAAATTCCAGATGTTTTCCTCTTCACGTCACGTGACGGGGCCAGCACAGGAGCGAAGGTTTGAATTGCAAAAACAGATCTCGTCTGGCCACCGGTTCAAGAAGATGCTTTTTCCCGCACAACTATCTCCGACTTACAGGGCGAAAGCGGTCCGGCGAAGATCGGCGTTTCCATCCCGGCCTCCTGACTCTTCATGGCTGATACGCTGAACTCATCGATGTAACCTTATGTAAAAACGGCACTAAGCCACCGGCCCTAAGCCTCACCCATCTAGTTTAATTTAAAATAAACTATGAAGTACTTCTAAATGATTAGACTTGTGTCTGTCACCCTTTTATCTTTTTTTTCAGAATGACCAGCACTGGCCATGTTATATGTATAGCCACTAGATATTAAGATATGAAGTCCTTGCTTCCTATGACATTTTAGTACTCCATCTCCCAATTCCACGTAACATCTGGACAACGAATTTCACGTAACAATCGCCTATATCAATTGTATCTTCTGAGTCGTCCAATATACCAGAGCTTCGTGGAGAAAGTTCGGAATTCTTGCGTTTCTCTCTATTTGTCACAGAAGCATAATAGTTCTAACTTTCTATTTCTATCATTTCGGTTTTTCTATTTTTTTTTTGTTTGTGAAAAGTCCATACCACCCCGTGGTCGATCATGCTTGAAGTGCGTCAGTTCAAAGTATCGTCACACTCGTTTATTAATTGTCGCACCATATATGTTTCTGAAAAACTTAAAATCATACAGTGTGGTGTAAAATATCGTCTTAGGCATTTTGAGCAAAATATGACCTTATTTCGAAACAGCCATAAAGATATTATGAACTATTATTCTATAACGTAAATTCAAAAGAAAGACAGCAATCGGAATATATATTACTGCAGTAAAAATAGCAGCTAATGAAACAACAGCTGTCACAAGAGTAAGTAGGAATAAGCAATCAAGTTAACCATACTATTGCCACTTCACTGAATTACATTTAATATACAGGTAACTATTACATTTGATTAGTGATAATTCGAGCATTGTAGCTAATCAGTAAAGTTAATACCGAGACAGGTCATCCTAATAAAGAAATAATTTAATAAAGAGATAATTAACTTAGTATATATAGTAAGATTACATTTTGTACAGCTATCAACAATGGTAACAATGCCAATTAAACTACAAAGATTTAACTATTACTGCACAATAGAAACAGGCTTGATTGCTTACACCAGAAAATGTCTCAACAGTCTAAAAGCGTCCAGGAGACACTAGACATTTTTAATATATATTTCTACTATTAACTAGACTACAACATTGTAAAGAGAATATTTTTAACACTGTTATTAAATATACATGTAAATATTAGCATTAAGGTTGAAATATTGGGATTAATTTAAGTGAAATTAAACCTATCTAATGTAGAGTTACATGTAACTTTTAAACATTAATTAGACCAGCCGTGCGCAAAATTTAGTCGACCACGACTCATTTTCTTTAAATGGAAAATCACGCGACCCCAATGAAAATTGATTGGTAACAGCAATTAAAAAGGGAAAGAAAAATTTGGAAAATGTTAACAAAAGTACAGAAAAACGAAATAGTCAAATTTTGATAAAATATTTCAGATATCAATGAACTGTAAATTTTGGGTATATATTTACTTTGCATAACAACAATTTAAACATGTCTTTCTTACCATATGCCCTTGTTTTTTTGCCAATTCTCATCTCACTAAAACTTCATATTCAATATTAATAATGTGAGGTATTGAATTAAAATTAACCCCCCTGGTTTAAATAAATTGACGTTTGAAGAAGCGCCTTATGCAAATGAGCGGCGCTTTTCTACTAGACGGGAATCCCCGTGGGTAATGTGCACGCTTGACAGTGAGAGTGAAAACACTACGAGGCGAGGTCGGACGGAGACCAGCAGCAAACGAAAAACAATTGGAGTGAAGATCACCTTGTCGTGCAGCAGCCAGACATTAGCAAGTTTACAGAACGCGTTTTGAAGTTAGCTATCATTCCAGCGACCTGATGATATAGTGAAGGCAGAAAGGTTAGTGTGACATATGTACAAGCAGTGGCGTGGCTGAATTCTGGTAGGGTGTCAGAAATATAACTATCGGGATTAACACAAGCGATAAATAATTCCCCGTTGCCTGCTAGCAATTGAGTACGGAATTTATGTAGTCTAATTGTGTTGTAATAAATAGTTTAGTGTAGAAAAACCTCGTAGGATCTAGTTAATGGTGAATTCATTGCTTAGTATATACATTACCTTAAGGGTAAAGGAAACAGTGAACTTCACAATATGTATTTGTATTTCATTCAGGTAAAAATTGGCAAATATTAAAATTAAAAGAGCATAATTTTAAAACTATAAGCTTCATATTAAAACACTGAAAATTATAAACTTAATATATCTATTTAGAGATAGAACGTACAAGGGTTGTCTGTAAAGACCCATTTTCCCGAGCTTTTAGAGGAATTTCTGTCCTTCTGACAGTACGGACGGTACTAACACGAGAAAGAGCAAAATATTTTAAGCTAGCGAAAAAAAATACAAAAATGTTAATTCAAACATTTTTTACGAAACTTCGAAAATTTGAAAATTTCCTAACTAAAAAATACCGCGTTTAGCTTCTTGCCCCACTTGCAGACTAGAGTGTGGTGGCACAGTTGGCACGAGCAGCGGGCGAGTGATCTGAACGGCCCTAGTTTGATGCTCGTCACTGAAAATTCACCGTAAAAAGTTACAGAACCAGCTTAAAAATTTTATTTTAAAAAATCTAAGAATTTTTTTAAATCTTTCTTAGTGCACCCCTACACTATAAGAAGAGTCGTCATGCAAAATTTCAGCCCTTTAGGTCCAGCGGTTTGGTCCCTGCGTTGTATGTCAGTCAGTCAGTCAGTTACGGATCTGTTTTATATATATATATATATATATATATATATATATATATATATATATATATATATATATATATATATATATATATATATATATATATATATATATATATATATATATATATATACTCTTGTTATATATATATATATATATATATATATATACTCTTGTTATATATATATATATATATATGTTTATATATGTTTATATATATATATATATATATATATATATATACTCTTGAGCACTTCTTAGACCATTATCAACTTTTTATACCTCTTATTTAACCCCAAAACCTTTCCTAGGCAAATCTGTAACATTTTTAGTACCTATACCCTGCACCGCAGTAATTATTTTCTTTTCAAAATTCCGAAAATAGATAATTAGATCGACAATGCTCATTCAATCAGACATCATTTCTTAATTCGCTAAAAATATCGTGATCTGGAATTCATCTACTTGTTTAACCATGTTTTATCAAGCAGTCTCAAATCGATAACAGAGTAGTCTTTATTGCAGAATAGAACAGAAATTAGTTTCCATTTCTTTAGAAATGTCAAAGAAGGTTTTGCTTTTTCGTGTTATCACAAAGATATAAATTTGGATTGCAAATGAATAATGAATGATTATTTTATTCTTATGTTAATGTTTTTCGGAATGTATAAAATTTGCCCCTCTATGGTTATTTCGGTGAACAAGGATTTAGATATCATATAAATGGATTACTAAACTTAAAAATAAAGACTGTTTAATTTTTCCTTTTCATATATTTTCTCGAACTCAGTTTCGGGAAAGGCCACGGGTGAAAGTCTATATCTAACTGTAACCGTAACAAACATCGAAAATATTAATTTGCTGTAATACATCGAATTTCCCTCCACTTTGAATTTATTGAAGTCTTAATTAAGCAATAATAGTAAACGCATGTTTGAAATGCATGTTTTTAGGATTTAGAAGTACTTTAACTGAAAACTCATGTTTATTTTCTGTGATACAATAGGAATATAATTTGAGACTTGGCACCTTGTATATATAATGTATACACATATGCTTTTAAATTATTTATATATATATATATATATATATATATATATATATATATATAACACATAAGAAATATATATATATATATATATATATATATATATATATATATATATAAGAATAAGATGAAGGAGATAAAACCAGTAATAGCTCTAAAACTATTTGCAGCCAGGAACAAATAACATGAAAAGAAAAGTATGAAAAAGGTTTTTGACAGCATTTATTCATCAGCGGTGTCAATGCTGTCTAAAAACCAATGGATTGTTTCCGATGAGTATGATCTATACAATAAACACAGTCAGACACCGTACAATCCATGAATAACAGAAGAATTGATTAATAATTGAATTAAGATTGAATAAAAGTACTTAACCAAAGAACACCAAGCCTGGCGCTAGTCAGAGTGGAAGTTAAGAACTTGTAACCGCAAGATGATTGACGTCACAAAACTTGCAACCATTGAGGTAGTGGATTCTCAGTTACAGACTTACTTAGGTTACCGTATTTTAAGACTATTATTCCCTAAATTATTTAGTTTTTTATTATTATTACTACTAAGAGTTTTTATTATTATTTTCATTTTACTTATGTTTTTTTTTATTTATTTAGGGTATATATATATATATATATATATATATATGTATATATATATATATATATATATATATATATATATATATATATATATATATATATATATATATATATATATATATATATATATATATATAAAACGAAACAGTGGAAAATTGTACAAGTAGTGTGTTTCATGTGTATGTTTTATGGACAGCTCATACTGTTACGATAAGATGATGTCGTAGGATTAATGTTAATCAAGCTTTATTAGGATTAACAAATTATTTACAGTTAATTTATCAGAAAAATGGAAAATAGTGAAAAACACAATATTTAACAAGACGTTGAACAAAGTAATTCATATACAAATATTGTTGTTTATGTAAATTCTACATAACTGTAGTCATATTACATGTACTTAGATGTGTATACACGCATAAGGATCACTTTAATATCTAATAGATCCTCCATATATATATATATATTCTCGAAACTGTCTTGTTATAGAATCAAATTCGTGGGGTTGCTCCAGGAGAACATACGTAAACATTTTTTATCTATACAAATATAGTTAGAGTAAAACAAACAAAAATTAAACTGAACATCCCGATGGAACAATATCTCCCGTTAAATACTGAATTATTCTCCGATATCCCTAACAATTTACCAGTAACACTGAATATAATTCTGGTTAATTTGAGTTCCATAAATTATTCAACATCATGCTAGGAGTTCACCCCCCCCCCCCCCATTACCGGTTTTAATTACGACCCAGCATTAATTGGAAAACTTAATAAACAACCTCCCAATAATAAACCAAACCATTTGAATACAAAGTTTATTTACTTGCGTGCCGGGCTAATACAAACACACGGTGTCCCAATTACCACCTATTTAATTTTAATTTCCATTCTCTTTTCAAAAATTAGAATCGGAATGATATCACGCAACGTATTTAAAAAGCATACCAGATTAAAACCGTCTTAATTTGCTTAGCGATTGTTTTACGGCAATGCGTGCGCTTCGTTTCGGAAAATGGGGGATAGACACAATAGAATCGCCGGGAACTTTTGAAGAGTAAATTAGGTTTTAACATGCAGCAAAGCTCGACGCCAAACTTTACGCAATCGCTACAATACGGGATGAATACAAAATCTCCGCATTATCTTGTTTGCGAGCAGTTGAAAAAAAATAAATAAGGACTAGCTGAGAACCCGTACTTCGCTACGGAGTACATTCAAATTAAATACGATGGTCAATGTATGAAATTAATGCCAAATATGTATAAATAGATTTATAATGAATACAACGATCAATGTATGCAATTGATGTAAAATAAAAAATAAAAAATATATTTATAAAAAAATCGTAACGGATAATTTTATAGACAAAATAATGTAGAAGAAAATATTCAAATTAAATCTAATAGAACATACTAAAGAATATACTACAGTTAATATAGTGCAGTTTGGGGAACATATCTTTTACTGTATTTTAGTATTTTTTTTTTGATAATTTCCAATCGTCTGCCGCATTAGGAAGAAAAAAATTTTTTTTGTCTATTTAGTTGTTATGCACGTGCCGATAAATTTATTTAAAGTACCAGAAAAAGAAATCACGTGATCAGCATTTAATAGATTAAATTCTAAAAATTAATCTTCAAAAATTCACCAAAAATCAGAAAATGAAGGTAAAGATTCGAAAAAGATTTCCTTTTAAAAGAATTTTTATGATCTTTCTTGTGGTATAAATTTTATAACCCTCAAACTATTATTTCAAATTCAAACTTTAAAACATACTATAAAATCAGCTTAAAAATTTAATTTAAAAAAATCTAAGAAGAATTTTTCAAAAATCTTTCTTAGTGCACCCCTACGCTGTAAGAAGAATCGCCATGCTGAATTTCAGCCCTTTAGGTCCAGCGGTTTGTCTGTGCGTTGTCTGTCAGCTAGTCAGTTAGTCAGGCAGTTACGGAACTGTTTTATATATATAGAGTTAGTAAGATTTTATTCCCAGTAAAGCCTTTCGGTTACTTTAGTTAACGATTGCTTCGGATAAAGGCTAGATGGCAATTTCTATATTTTAGCTCATTGTAACACTTAGGTTTTTCACAGAAGGCGACAGAATGCACTCCCACATTTCAAAGGGCAATAAAAACAAAGAAACAGTTTAGTGAAAAAAAAGCTTTATATTTTCGAAAAGCAACAACAATCCAGGATATTTTTTAATGATTCCTAATTATTTTCTTGAATGGTCTGAACTGACGAATATAAAATTAGTTTTTCTAAGGATCTAGTTATTATTTACATTCAAAAATGGAAATCTGGATGAAATATTAAAACTTTATCATATAATCCCAACTTTTGCTTAGAATTCTCCATAATATTACTGGTCTGACTTTGAGAATGTTATCTTCTAATATCAAATTTTCCTGTGTTTCAAATATTTTTTGCCAAGATATATTACAAGAAAGTGCGTATAAACTTTTCTATGAGGATCAAAAAGTCCTGAAATTAATATGATCTTAAAATTAATATGCTTGTTAGAAACTATAACACGAAAATGGTACTATGATTGAATTTGAAATACTAGGTTATCAGTATCTGAGCATCAAGAATTATACCCAGTGGTTTGAAAATTTTTAACTTTCTACGGGGTATGAAGGAATGGACTCCCCCATTTCCGAGTCATAAAAAGTAAAAAAAAAAAATATTAAAAAAATTAGTAAAAAACTTTATGTTTTTAAAAAGCACTAACAATCAAGTTTCTTTTTTTTTACAATTATGATTTAGGAGTTAGATTAGGATTTAGGGTTAGGATTTTTGGGTTAGATTATACGATTTTCAGGTGTTATAATGTTCCGAGGACGAACCAAGTTTTAATTATCCAGCAATTGAAATTTTTGAATTGCGGTTTACAATGTGCAATACAAAAAAATCTCAACAACACCGTAACATTGTCGTACGGACAATTACTACAAAAGACTTTTGGATTAGATTAGGATTTAGGGTTAGGATTTTAGGGTTAAATTAGGATTAGATTCTAGGATCTTCAGGTGTTATAATGTTCCGAGGACGAACCAAGTTTTAATAACGCCAGCAATGGAAATTTGGAAATTGGTTTTTTTTAATGGGTAGTACCATAAAAGCTCAAGAACACCGTAACATTTTCCTACGTACAATCACTAGAAAAGATTTTAGAGTTAAGAATTTAGGGTTAGATTATGGTTAGATTTTAGGATTTTCAAGTGTTATAACGTTCCGAAGATGAACCAAGTTTTAATAACACCAACAATTGAAATTTTTGAATTACTTTTTACAATGAGTGTATGCCAAAATATCTCAAAAACACCGTAACATTGTCGTACGGACAATCACTACAAAACATTTTTGGATTTGATTATGATTTAGGATTAAGATTTGACGATTAGATTAGGGTTAGAATTTAGGATTAAGTTAGGATATAGTGTTAGATTAAGGTTAGATTTTAGGATTAGGTTAGGATTTAGGGTTAAGATTTTAGGGTTAGATTAGGGTTAGATTTTAGGATTAGATTAAAATTTAGGGTTAGGGTTTTAGGGTTAGATTTTAGGATTTTTAGGTGTTATAATGTTCCGAGGACGAACAAAGTTTTATTAACGCCAGAAATTGAAATTTTTGAATTGCTTTTTATGATAGGTAATATCATAAAAGCTCAAAAACACCGTAACATTGTCGTATGGACAATCACTGCAAAATATCTTTGGATTAGATTATGATTTAGGGTTAAGATTTTACGGTTAGATTAGGGTTAGATTTTAGGATTAGGTTAGGATATAGTGTTAGGATTTTAGGGTCAGATTAGGGTAAGCTTTTAGGATTCGGTTAGGATTAAGGGTTAAGATTTTAAGGTTAAATTAGGGTTAGATTTTAGGATTAGATTAGGATTTTGGGTTTGGATTTTAGGGCTAGATTATGGTTAGATTTTAGGATTTTCAGGTGTTATAATGTTCCGAGGATGAATCAAGTTTTAATAACGCCAGCAATTGAAATTTTAGAATTGCTTTTTATAATGGATAATTCTAAAAAATTCAATATTATAATCTTCCGAGTTCAAACCAACTTTCAATAAAGGCAGTAATTGAAATTTTTGAATATCTTCTTACAATCTGTAAGACAAAAAAATCTCAACAACACCGTAACATTGTCGTACGGACAATCACTACAAAAGATTTTTGGATTAGATTATGATTTAGGGATAAGATTTTTGGTTAGGTTAGGGTTAGATTTTAGGATTTTCAGGTGTTATAATGTTCCGAGGACGAACGCAGTTTTAATAACGCCAGCAATTGAAATTTTTTAATTGCTTTTGCAATGTGTAACACCATAAAAGCTCAAAACACCTGAGCATTGTCGTACGGACAATCATTACAAAAGATTTTAATCTTCGAAGTCATGATGATTTGGTTGATTTTCAATGAACTCCCTGTGGAAATTACAAATGGTTAATGAACTACCAGGATAGTGCAATGCAAAAAAGAGCAGAGGAAAAAATGATTGAAACTAGTGGTAAAATAGGGGGAAATTGAAGAATCGCCCACTGCTTGGCGTGATTTGCAAAATCGCTAACTTGGCGCGCTCTCGCGTCTTGTCTCCTGGAGTTGCAACCTCGCCAGAAGACAATACGCAAGAACATTACATTTAAGATAGCGAAAAACTAAAATAAATACATAAAAGCAGTTAAGAAAATTTTTAACTGAAAATAGTTGCAAAAACATATTAATTTTTAAAATTTAAAATCGTTAGAAAACACAGAAAAATTAAAATACAATCTTCTTACCTTAATGTAAAAAACTTTTGAACTATTGTAAACTATTATTTCACTTATCATAATTGTAAAAAAAAAACTATTCGAAACTGGCTTGCATACCACAGTTGATGCGCTTATGGATCTTTTAAAAACTCCAAAAAACGTGCCAAATAAGTAGGCGATGCTTCACCTGACCCGAATAAAACTCAAATCGGTTGCAGCTGGAGACTTTATTCTGTTAAATGACCCACCAATAGACCGTGGCTCTTAAGCCTGTCCAAATTGAATTGAGAAAATTCTTAAGGTGGAAAATAATGCTCTACCAGATAGAAACAAAAAGTGGCATTATTAAAACTGGTATACTGGATGTCACTTCCGGATATCTGGCGTATAAATCCGTGAAGACGTCCTAGAAAAAAATATATATATGTTCGTGAAGCTGTAGCGAATGAATCGAAATTCGGAAGCCAGGGGTATAGCGGCAGCAAATGCTCAGTGTCAAAAATTCAGTGTCGAACAAAAAAAAGGAGAGAGTAAGAGGACAAATCAATTGTTGTTCATCGAAGTGTCATAAAATTTCACCTTGTGGAAATAAATAAAGTTAAAAGTATGATTTTGGAAAACGTCAGATTTTAAGACCAAAAGTTTCTCATTTTAATAATTTGTTTGTTACTATAATTTAATAATAATAATTAAAAATTTTCAAACAATGACGATCGTTGTGCAGTTTTAAGTTACCTCTTCTTGACCTATGTAACTCTTAAATAATTCATATAGCCACTAAACGTAGTAATTAAGTAAAAATCCTTTTATCTGTCATTTTTAACAAGCCTTTATTACTTTGGACCTATTGCAATAAGCCTGGATGAAACCAGGCTGTTTGAGCACAAACTATTACAAATTTTTTAAATAGCCAAAAGGGGTATTGGCTCATTACAATAAGCCTACAAAACGTCAGGCTAATTGGATGGTTGTTGATAATTTTCCAACGTGCCTGGATCATTGTAAAATGACGGCGCTCTTTGAAATGAGTCGATTTGTCAATTCGTCTACGATATATATATATATATATATATATATATATATATATATATCACGACTTAAAAATTAACGCTGTTGGGAACAGATAGTTAACGGGAAATTAAGCAGATGGCAGTACAATTCAGACCACTGTAGTGGTTACATGACTCTGGCATTGCCCTCCTTCTCTGCTAATGCTACAGGGAATTGAAAGTAAAGACTGAGTCCTGGGAGACGCGCTGCTACACGAACACTCGTTTAGAAGTGGGGAGTCGAATAATACTGCTAAATATACAAGGGTCAGTCAATAAGTTAGTTGCTAAACTCCGTAAAAATTTTGGTAAAATTTAGATATTTCGTTGAAACTTTGTGGCAACACATAACATGAGGTGCGGCGGAAGGTGCAGTAGCGGATTTAACGTGGTAGTTTTAGTTCGCTTGCTAATCAGTCGTGAATATGTTTCGGAAGCTGCCAGTGGCGTCCAAATCTGAAGTGTGGGCATTAATCATCTTCCTGAGGACAAAAGGTTGTGACTGCACTGATATTTATTGGCAGTTCCACGAAATGTACGGTGATGACGCAACATCATGCCAAGCTATCGCCAAGTGGTATCTCTCATTCGGGAAGGGCATTACAGATATCGAGCATAAGTTTATTTAACTTTGACGACACATGAGAACGTTGCACGCGTGAATGAACCCATTCTTGAAAACAGACGTACCACAGTTGACGAAATCTTCTAGTCTATTGATTGACAAACACAAAGTGCAGCGATTTGAAAGTGCTCTAGCATTTTTGGAACGTTATCAACAGGAAAGAAATGCTTTTTTGGGACTGAATCGGAAACGGTGACGAGACTTGGGTTCATAGTTTCGCTCCTGAAATGAAACGCATGTTTCTCGAAAGAAATGTCGAACAGTTCCATCTTCAGGGAAGCTGATGCTGGCGCTGTTTTTCGACAGAGAAAGTGTTGATATATATCTAAATGCTACAAAGTGTTTTTAACTTTTCACACCAGGTGGTGCTAAGTTTCTGTATTTGTCCTTTTTGTATGTAAATGTATATTTTCTGTAAATAAAACTCAGTTGGAATGTAGTCCTTGAACGTGTCATACACAACATTTGGCAGCAGAGCTTCGTGGTTGATTTTCTTCTCGAAGAGCCAGACGCATCGACATCCGGTCGCCGATGAATTCAAAATGCAACTGTGAGATTTCCTAAAGCGAAAGTTTAAACGATAGCAAAGAAAATGGATAATAACATGAAAAGCATTCCGTTGTTGAATAGTGGAAATTATTTACTCTGGTCTATGAAAATCAAGGCGATTTTAACTTTCAAGAGATTAATAGACCACATGATTTAAAATTACTAGAAGATTGGAAATTAAAGAATGCTGACGCTGTAGCCTATATTTTGATATCACTTTCAGAGGAACAGAGTCTCCAGTTTGCGGAAGAAACTAATGCGAAAAATTTATGGGAAAAAATAAAGAGGGTTTTCACAGGAAAAAATGAAGACCGGAAGATGGATGCTGGAAATGAGCTAAAGAATATAGAAATGCAAGAAAACGAAAATGTATCTGACTACATAGCCAGAGGAAGGGGACTTTCTATGAAGTGTAGCGCACTTGGGTTAAATATTTCCGAACAAGAGCTGGTTTACTACACAGTTCGTGGACTTAAAATTAAATTCGGGAGAATAAGAGACATATTGAAAACGCAAAGAGAAAAAGAAATGGATGAAATATTGGAAATTTTGTGGGAAGAAGAAAATACCCTTTTAAAGAAGAACTCAAATTCCATATCCAGAAAAGGAGAAGCTTTCCATGTTAAAAACAGTAATAGAAACGTAAAACTTTGCTGGATATGTAACAAATCCAATAACATAGCCAGAAATTGTTTTTTTTTCAGGAATAAAGCTGAAAACAGGAGAGGAAATGCACCGGACAACGTGATAAGAACATTACCTAACAGCAAAACTAAAAGCAAGCAAAAAATGAGATTCGCGAACGCCGCATTTGAAAACGAAAACAAAACACAGAACTTTGCCCTTATGACAGACCCAGAACATTCCGACTCTGCTTGTGAGGATATCTAGATACTAGATTCTGGAAGCAGCTCCCATATGTGTAAGGGCCTAAAATTTTTTGAAAATATTAATCACAATGAAGGTAAAATAGATTTAGCAGGTAAGAATTCTGTTTTAAAATCTATTGGCGAGGGAATAGTTAAAGCTAAGACATTTGTAAACAATATTTAAAATACACTAACTATTGATAATGTGATTTATGTACCTGATTTAAGATGTAATTTGTTATCCATGACTAAATTAAACGGGTTGAGTCATATGATAATTATGTTTTGGTTTTAAGAAAACCTGGTCAAATTGTTTTAAAAGATGAGAAAGTAAATAATCGCTTAGAAATTATAATGAAACCTTGTATTAATAATATTTCATCTGAATTATTAGAGTGTAACTTTGTTAAAAATGTAGAAAATTATGAATTATGGCATAAAAGACTTTGTCACTTGAATCCTCAATATATGTCTAAAATGAAAGATATAATTGATATAAATGTTAAAGAATCTGAAATTTTAAATTGTGAATCATGTAATATCAGTAAATTAACTCGTAAAAAACATTGCAAAATTAATATTGATCAAAGTAATTCTGTTTTGAAATTAATTCATGCTGACTTAGCTGGTCCTATAAATATTGATTCATTGGGTGGTTCTAAATATTTTTTAGTGCTTGTAGATGATTATTCTGGTATTTAATTTTCTTATTTTATGAAACATAAGTATGAAGTATTTGATCTGTTTACAAATTTTAAAGAAAGGTATGAAAACCTAACAAACCGAAAAATCAAACGCTTAAGAACCGATAATGGATTAGAATTTGTGAATAATGAAAAGACTAAATTATTATTGAAATTTGGCATATCTCATGAACAAACAGTACCGTACAACCCAGAATCAAACGGAAAAGCGGAGAGGGCTATAGGAGTTTTAGTAGAACGCGCGAGAACCTTATTATATGAGAGTAAACTACCACAAAAATTTTGGGCGGAAGCCATATCCTGCAGTACTTATGTATCGAATATTACACCGCGCAAATATAAAAATAAATTTCCGATGGAAATACGGACAGGTAAAGAACCAAAAATAAGTTACTTCAAAACTTTTGGCTGTGTGGCTTATTATCATATTCCTAAACAATTTCGCAATAAATTTGATGTTCCAGGGCAACGCAGAATTTTTGTCGGTTATTCCAGAGATAGAATAGCATATAGGATTTATGACATCACAAAAAATACAGTGATTGAGGAACGATCAGTTAAATTTGACGAAAAATTAAAAGGCAGCGAATTCATAACGAAAAATTAGGAATCCTACTTATGGAATGTTGAAAATTTGAATCGCTTCAATTTTTCAAATTTAGAAGCAGAAACAGATATTAACCAGCTTGAAAAATAATCAAAGTGAAATTAATGATACAAAATCATTACAAAATGAAACCGCAAACGATCAAAGAGTGGAAAACTCTAATCATGAGTTATCACCTAAATTTAGGCTTTCTGAACGCATAAAAAATAAGTCAACGGCGAATTTGGCCTTGAGTAACTCTATTCGGGAGGAAAATAATTCAATCCCTGAAAATTATGAGCAAGCAATAAATAGCATTAAACATAATCAGTGGAAAATCGCGATGCAAAAAGAATTAGAGTCTATGAATAAGCATGATGTTTTTGAAATAATTGAAAGACCTAAATATGTAAAAATAATCAAAAGTAAATGGATTTATTCAGTTAAAACAATTAATGATAAGGAAATTTATAAAGCAAGACTCGTAGCGGCAGGTTTTAATTTAATTAAAAATAAAGATTATTCAGAGTCTTTTTCCCCTGTTGTTAATATTGAATCTTTCAGATTATTGATATCATTAGCTGCAAAAATAAATTCATCTGTAAGGTTTTTTGATGTCAAGACAGCTTACTTGTATGGAGATATTGAAGAAACTGTTTACATGGCAATCCCACCAGGTTATGAAGAACAATTTGGTAAGAACAACGTATGTAAATTAAAGCGTAGCTTATATGGTTTACCACAATCTAGTAGAAATTGGCATATTAAACTTAAAAATGAACTGAAAAGGATTGGCCTCAACCAGCTTGCATCTGCCAATTGTGTTTTTATTACAAGTAATGAAACTGATTTTTTCGCAATTTGTATTTATGTAGATGATTTGGCAATATTTTCAAATAATTCTAAATTATGTGAAAAGATAATACTTAAGCTTAGAGAAACTGCTGCATTAAATGAAACTACAGAAAATTCCAAATTTTTAGCCATAGAAGTTCTACAAAATGAAAATTGTATTAGTTTATCACAAACTCATTACATTGAATCACTGATAAATAAATATGGATTGGAAAACTGTAAGAAAGCTAATACACCAATAACTAAAGGTGAGGATAGATGTTTTAATCCCACGAATGATTTAGTCAATCAGACTGAGTATCCGGAAATTATAGAAGAGATTTTATATTTGGCTAATAGAACTCGCCCAGATCTCGCTTTTGTCCCTAGCTACTTATCACAATTTAATAAAAGACCTGAAAAAAGGCATTGTACATTAGCTAAAAGAGTTTTGAAGTATTTAAACGCAACAAAAAATAAGTTTTGTTTTATGACAGAGAAAATGGATTTTTAAATTGTTGCGCAGATGCCAGTTGGGGAAATGGTGAGGGAGGCAAATCATTTTCAGGTTGTGTTATAATGATAGGTAATTCACTTCTTACGTGGAAAAGTAGGAAACAAAAATGTGTTGGACTATCCACATGTGAAGCAGAACTGCTAGCTATCGCCGATGTTGCAAGAGACTTAACATGGACTCTAAACATGTTAACTAAATTAAAATGTGAAAATTTTGTTAAGAGACCTGTAGTCTTATAATAGTGATAGTCAATCAGCCATCGATTGGTTAAATAGTGTTAAGTCATCAAATAAAACTAGACATGTGAATCTCAAATTCCATTTTGTTAAAATCTGATTGAAAATAATACTATAAAGACTAAATATATAAATACTAATGAGATGATTTCTGATTTCTTAACCAAGGCTTTAACATTTAATAAATTGTTATTTTCATTGAAGAATATATGTTTAAAGTAAATGTGCTGTTAATGTTCTGAAAAGATAAAACCCCTTTTCGCAGGGGAGAGTGTTGATATATATCTAAATGCTACAAAGTGTTTTTAACTTTTCACATCAGATGGTGCTAAGTGTCTGTATTTGTCCTTTTTGTATGTAAACGTATATTTTCTGTAAATAAAACTCAGTTGGAATGTAGTCCTTGAACGTGTCAAACACACCAGAAAGTGTAGTGCATACCGAATTCTTTACGAAGGGTGCCACAATTAATGCGACGTCTATATTGTGAAACCCTGAAGTGGTTGCGAAAGTCGCTTAAAGATCGACGACGAGGTAAACATTCAAAAGGCATTGAGCTCGTGCATGACAATGAGAGACCGCATGCGGTGACCCTAACGAGGGATCTTTTAAAAAAGTTTATGTGCGACGTGTGGAATCTTGAACCATGTGACTTCGACGTCATTGGACCCATGAAACAAGAACTTGTAACGCAACGATATCACTTGGATGATGATGTAAATGTTGCAACCTATCAATGGTTATCTCACATTGCACGGCAATTCTTCGCAGATGACATGGAAAAACTGGTGCCATGCCTCAAAAAATGTTAATATAAAGGAGATGATTACGTCGAATAAAAGATTATGTATTATACTTTCATATTGGTAAAACTGTGTTCTATAATTTTAACCCGGTTTTGTTTTTTCCAACGAGTAATACTAACTGTTTGACTGGCCCTTGTATATTGTTTGAACTGGGGTTCTTAAGAGAGTGAGAATAATAAAACATCTTGCTGTGAGATGATGTTATCATTCCCGGCCTCCATATGAGACTGCACTACTAAGAAGGAAATTTATTATACGCCACACAAACACACACATATATATATATATATATATATATATATATATATATATATATATACACTTCTAAAACCAAGTTCACGTATAGGCATGGAAAGAGACAAATTTCATACTATAAGAAAACATTAATATAATAATAAAATTACCTTCAGAATATATTTCCAATGTAAATTTATATATGTTCATTTCTCAAGAAACGACGACAACCATCTCTGATATCCTACGATAAAAGTCTGCTCTGAAAAATCGATAGAATACTGTTTAATAAAACATGGTCATGCGAGTCGATAAATTCCAGATAAGTATATTTTTAGCAAATTAGGAAGTGGTGTCTGATTGAATGACTATTTTCAGTCTAATTATGTATTTCCCGAATTTAATGCGGAAAATAATTACTGCATTTGAGAATATGATTACCGAAATGTCTGCAAGGAGAGCAAGGAGTTCTGCAAGTAGAGCTTTTGTGGGCATGTAGACTGAATATACCATTTGAATGATCGCATTCGTGTATACATACATATATATATATATATATATATATATATATATATATATATATATATATATATATATATATATATATATATATATATATAACTGACACAACGTCGGAAGTACACTGTTATTCAAAATAGTGCAGTAGACGTCGGCGTTTTGCTTACTATGAATTGGGACCCAGGGTCTAAGTCGATACCAGGAGAAACACCCACAGAGCATAATTCCATATCCGCCGAACTTTTCTGTAGGCACAATGCATTCTGTCAGGAGGCATTCTCCAGGCAGACACGAGACCCAGACCCTGCCATTCGAACGGTAGAGTGAACCTTGATTCGTCGCTTCAGAGAATCCACTGATCTGCGGTCCACTTTCGACGAGCTTTACACCACATTAACCGAGCAGCGCCGTTGGATTTGAAATCTAATTCAGTGAACTGGTAAGAGTACGGTTAACTTTGACTATTTATTTCTTACTTAAACTTTTAACGAATGTCTATCACATTTATATTATGTGAATAATTCATAACAAATGTATAGGTATACTAAAATGAATTGCATATTATATATATATATATATATATGTGTGTGTGTATGTGTGTATGTAAACAACCTTCCATCTAGCTCCGACCTGTCGCCAGGTGTCTACCATCTGACCCACTGGGAAAGGCATCTTAAGGCCACGGGTTTCTTAACGATGCAGAGGTCTGGTTCTATAGAAAATTTCGAACATTCTTTGATATGGGCATTCCAAATCTAGTAAGTGCTGTGAAAATTGCCTGAATCGACAAGGCGATTATGGGTAGCGGATATGCAACTCGTCTATCCCTATTACTTCCTGTATGTTCACATATTCCGACCAATAAACCATGGCAGAAAAAAATAAGAGTCTCACTTTCATTTAAGACACTCTTATATTTTTTGTGTTCATAACCTACGAACAAAACAACGTGATCTATTGTAATATATTTCCCTTCTGCAATTAAAATGTATTGAAAAGACATTTTGTGCGAAAACAAACAGTCTCGCGTGCTCTCATAAAATCTGGAGTCTAGTCATCAGTTATTTATACATGCTCATAAAATCACCATTAATATTAAGCACTGTCAGTAAATAGCATTTAGAGGAAGAGAAAATTGAAAAAAAAATGCTTTAAAAAGTCATCAGACAAAAATTACACTTATTAAAAATGAAAAAACTGCTCATTATGTTTAGGTTGTTCCAGTAATGGCCCTTCATGGCGTAAAACATAATTCTTTAATGACTCATTATCGGAACGTTTTTATGGTACCAAAACTCAGCGAACTGCTTTTTCGTTAATTCCTAGTGTCCTTACGAAGAGTATAATAAATTTAAACAATCTTTTTACAGGTTTCCCATACGTGCATAATAAAAACTTTTAATTGTCCTAAGAGGTATTACAAAAATAATTATTATTAAGGTTTTGTAAATGGCAACGGAATTTAGATTCCTATAAATTAGAAATGTTGATCCATTAATATTCCTTCTGAAAGGGAATTATTTTAGCGGGCTGTGCACACTTACTTGCGATGTTTGTCATTTATGTTTCCCTAGACAATTATGGGAAGTAATTGCCTTCATTTTCAGGATACACTTTAAATTATTAAACGCGGCATTGCAGAAAAATGGACCAATTAAAATAGGTTTTAAGCAGGTATTTTTTAATTGTGTATCTGAATTCAGTTATCGAGATGTATTGTCACGATCCAGCTAATGAAATTTTGGGATTACATGCAGCGCAGGTGTAATAACGAAGAAAATGGCTACAGCTTAAGATCTCACATAACTCTTTATAATTATAACTAGCTGAATACCAGTGCTTCGCTACGGAGTACATTCAAATATTCAAATTAAATACAACGGTCAATGTATACAATTAGTGACAAAAAATATATTTATATATATATATATATATATATATATATATTTATAAAAAAATTCTAACGGATATTTTTATACACAAAATAATGTAGAAGAAAATATTCAAATTAAATACAACGGTCCATGTATGCAATTAATTTGTGCGTTTTAATATCCATAAAACATACTAATTTGAATGAAATTCTTAAAAAACATCCCTCTCAATTTATCTAGTGGTTAAATTTTAACTTTTCCCGTATTTCAATATTTTTTTTGTCACTTTATTTCGTTGTATGCACGTGGCACAAAATCAATTTAAAGTAACACAAAAGAAAAGAAACCTCGTGATCAGCCTTTAATAAATTAAGTTCTAAAAATTAATCTTTAAAAATACACCAAAAATCAGAAAATGGAGGTAAAGATTCGAAAAAGATTTCATTTTAAACAATGTTTTGTGATCTTTCTCGTGATATAAATTTTATAACCCTCAGATTATTGTGTTAAATGAAAAATTTAAAGAATGTTACAAAAACAGATTAAAAAATTAATTTAAAAAATCTAAGATAAATTTTGCAAAAGCCTTTCTTAGTCCACCCCGGCACTGTAAGAAGAATAGCCATGCAAAATTTCAGCCATTTAGGTCCACCGGTTTGGTCTGTGCGTTTTCTGTCAGTTAGTCAGTCAGTTACGGAAATGTTTTATATAACCACCGATTATACTGATCAGTGGTTATAAGAATCAACCGTTTAAAAGAATCAATATCTCAGAAACAAAAACAAAAGTATTATTTCCACGTTAAAATTTTCGCATATATATATATATATATATATATATATATATATATATATATATATACATTATATATATATATATATATATATATATATATATATATATATATATATATATATATTATATATATATATATATATATATATTATATATATATATATATATATATATATATATATATATATATATTATATATATATATATATATATATATATATATTATATATATATATATATTATATATATATATCATCATTATATATAAAAGGCAAAGTCTGTGTGTGTGTGACTGAGTTTTTGTCTGCTCGCGGAGCAGCGCAAAGACGGTAGGTCGGACAGTCTTGAGATTCGACACGGAGATGCCTCCCGAGGTCTCATTATGCACCTCGAAGCCCTTTTTTCGATTTTTTAATTAGATTTTCCGTAATTAAATATTTAGTCGCGATTTGGAGCTCCCGGACGAGTAAAAGCCCCGTAAATCCTAACGTATCCGTCCAAGAATTTTTTTTTTCGGACGAGCCTATACGGGAAAGATGACACTATACGGAAATCACAATTAAAATTGTCTGTCTTAATTTATCGATTAATTGTGATTTTTTTCCGATCGCCTGTACGCACCCGTTTTTCGGAAAAAAACGCGATTTTGTCCGTGACCCTTTTTTCCAAATTGTCGAATCGATACGTAAATGTCGTTACATTTTTACGAAATTTTTATCTCAGAGACCCTAGACATCACAGTTTCGAAAGCCAGAACCAAAATTAATTTACAAATTGTAGTTATTTTTAAATAATTTATTTTATGATTCGGAAACTCTTGCGAGAAATCTTATTTTGGAGATTTCGTTCTTCATTTCCGGACGAAGGTAAAATAGGAGAAAAACCAGTTTTTCGACGTCATGCACGTGATGTGTTGGGACGTTTGTTTTCTATGAGGGATTCGGTGGTTAAAGGAAATCGATTACTATTGCAGTGATAATCGATTAAGGGGTCTAAGGGGTTTTAAACTGTTATGTTAAAGCATAAATGTGTTCTGGTTTCGACATCCAATAACTAATTATATTCTTATTACAAATAGACAAAATTTGTTGATACTGTTCAGAACTAATTCAAAATTATTATTTTGATAAAATAAACACTTTTGATATTAAATTTTTTTAAAATATGATACATTTATTACAACGATATTTTCAGATTTTTTTTAAATGGCCAGTTACTATCCGTAAAGTAACTCAAGTTAGAATTAACATATACACTTTAATTCTATGTTAAAATAATCAGAAATGTTTTCTCTATAGAATGAATTAACTATGTAAAAATATTACATCAACAACATTTATAAAAATTCATACAAATTTGAAAAAATAAAAAATATTTTTTTTAAATTTCTCTTTAATTAATAAAAATATTGAAAATAACAAAATTCCCTCATTATATTGATTCATTCTATAGAACATAATCATGTATACAAGCATGCAAAATTTTAAACAGATATATTGAGTACTTTTTTTAAAATTTTACGGATAGTGGTGAAAATCATACTTCTGAGAAAACAGTGTTTAAAGTTAAAATTTTGATGAAGTTAGATATAAAACACACTCACGTAATTTAAAATCCTCCAGGTGTGTAAGAACACCCTTCAACTATCTCAACCTTTTCATTTTTAGCAAGAACAAGCCTTCGTTTAGCCTGTCTAGCCTGTAATGCTTGAAGATCAGCTCGTTTTTCTGCGATTTTTACTCGCTTTACATCAAATTTCAAAGCTGCTGTTGTTGCATACACCCCAGGAATCATACCAATTTCTTTAAGAGAATTCAACCAACCCTCACTACCTTCATTAAAAGCAATCACGGCTTCATAGACAGCAGCTTCAGCAACATTTTTACCACAACCAGAGGTCTTCGGACAAAATTTCCAAATCACAGAATTAAATGATTCATTTGAATTCTGTCTTCCCACTTAGACATCCTTTTAACAAATCAGGAGCTGATAAATATGTATATATATTTTTTATACACTTCATTACTTCCAAGGGTACAGAAGGGGTATGATTATAAATTCCCTTTTTATCATCAACACATGCAGCATGCTTTTGAAACTTGCACCAGGAAGTCGCACCCTTAGGGCAGAACATAATCCTTGGTTCATCATTTGTAGAGCTCAAATGACAATATGTTGCCCATACAGCTTCTCTCATGCTTCGAAGAGAATGACCATTTGATCTAATTGCATTCCCATAGTATACCGTTAATTTATATATTAGTTTGTCCGTTAGCCACCCCTTTCCACTCAGTGGTTTCCCATCACACAATTTCTCACCCCGCATCTGTTGTTTCAGTTTTCGTAGGCGATTCCCCATTCTTTTTTGTACGTGTGCTATGCACTCAAGTTTTTCAATTTCACAATCATAGGGCCTAACTTTCAAAAGTTCATTAAAAGTTTTGGTATCACCATCACCAAGATACTTGGTGTACCGAACTTTTCTGCAAAATTCAGAACGTTGAAATATTCTTGTCATTCCAATGACTTCCATAATTCCTGCACTTCCCGAATGGTTTTTTTTTTAACATTTGTGGTCCAAATTAGATGCAGAAATCTCACAGTCTTTGCAGAAAGAAGACAGTACTTCGACATTGATAACTTTCCCACTTTCTGTCCCAATAATACTACACATTATTATTTTTGACGTATGGCCATGGGTTTTGCATGAGCCATCGCCACTGATGCAAAGATCAGAACATCCAGTTATTTTTTGCTCTTCCACTGCTGCTGCCTTCATGGATTCTTCAAAAACAGTTTTAATGGCACAAACAATTTTTTTCACAATATTGTCATAACATTTTTGAGTAACTGGGGGTGGTATGTTTATGACAGCACAAAAAGTTTGAAGGCTAGACAACCCTTGATCAATACACCGCATGCTATAAATGACACATTGATTAATTTATGGGATATTTTTTCTTGAACCAAGCATTCGACAGCTGTTTATTGTATTAGTATCATTGCATTGTTCATATTTTATAGTGAAAACTGAAGAGCAGCCACGAACTGACCCTTCGTAAAAGTTGACTTTTGAATGACACAAACTGCAACAAATAAATTTTCTTAGCTCATTAAATAATATATTTATATCGATGAAACGATATCCTTGTAATATATCGGAATTTGAGTCATATTTTATGCTTGAAAAGGATGTATTATCAATTTTCAGCTTCTTAGCAGACGCTGATTTACCTGTATAAACAGAATAATTTTTTTTTTTCATGGAAGGTACGCTTTCTGCTTTTGTAACTCACAGATCGGTTATACGCTTTCCCCATTGCAAAACACTAAAAAGTTCTATTTTTAAACTTAAATTACGAAGATTTAATGAGAAATAAAAAACATTTATATTTAAATAAACAGAAAATAGCGGTGAATCCCTTACAAGATTGACAATAACAACACGTTGTTTTGAACTTCGTTTTAGAAAAACAACAGAGCGAAAGTTACAGTATTTTTATCACGGTTCTTCAGCGGAAAGTGGAAAATGATAAACCATGGGGTTAAATTGGTAGAAGTTTGTTTCTTTATTCAAGTATTTTAGTTGCAACGCAAGTAGGCGTTTCGTGATCAGCTGACTGCATGTGCTGGGTCAGCTGGCGTACCAAAACGTAAACAAACACCGGATATGTCATGTATCGGTTGATTGTTTAGTCTGTAACTCGCGTTCTATTAAGAATTTTTTAATGCGGTTTTTTTTAATATGCTCAGAATTAATTACAGAAAAATAATTCATAATAATTTTTTTTTCGATTTTTTGAAGCTTTAAAACCCCTGAGACCCCTTAAAAAATCACATTTAGTAATGCCGTAATTTTTTTGGCCAGCACTTAGTTAATATCATATAATTTGTGGTGTATTTGTGGAAAAAATCTATGAAGATTTCAAAGAATTTCAGCATGTAGAGGATGTGATATATTCGCTTTCAAGGAAATCGATTACTATTGCAGTGATATTCGATTAGTAATCCTATGTCAAAAATTTTGCCAAAATGTGCCAGAAAGGATTAAATTTATATGGGTAAAATAATGTATCGTGGTGAGGAAAAGGATGACAGCGACGCCCATTAACAAAGGGTTAAGGCTACTAAAAAATTGGTAATTACATTACCCGAGCAACGCCGGGACGGGTACAGCTAGTATATATATATATATATTATATATATATATATATATATATATATATATATATATATATATATATAACTTTTTCCCGGGTTACAAAAATTTCCCTTTATGCATTGATTCAAAAGATTGTTTTACTTAACGCAAAAAATGCTTGGTAATATTCTATCGTCAATTCATTTTAAGATTTCATGTAACGTTAGTGTCATCCGTACATTTTCGTTTTTCACTATTTTTCAAGAATCTGCAACGAATACCTTTGAAAATAACACTTTCTATGTTTAATTTAATTTTTTTATATTCTCGAGGTTTTTTTTATATTCTCTTTGTGTCTATTTACGTCCATTTCGCTTTTAATATTGCATTACGGATGTAAGCAATTTTACGTGAATATTTTATAATGTATTTGTTAAATTGAAACTTACAGTTTCAAATGTGTTTTACAGTTCAAATAACTAAATAAATAAATGAATAAATATACGAGGGGTGATCAAAAACTAAGGTTACATGGTTACAAGTTTCTTCTGTTATACAGAAATTAATTGTGTGCTGTAATTCCAATACATGCGGTCGCTAACTGTGGAGAGTTTCACCTACCTGCGACCTACAGCGCTAGTTGAAGGTTAACAAAATGGCGAATCGTTTGGAAAACTGGTCTCGCGAAGAATACTGCTCAATATTCTATTTCTCTGGGCGAAACATGTAAGCGCGGCAGAAATTCACCGGCAGCATCTTCCTTCACGACAACACGCGACCACATACAGCCCAGAGGGCCACCACGCTGTTGAAGAAATTTTTCTGGAACATCATCGACCACCCTTCCTACAGCCCGGACCTCGCTTCAAGCGACTTCCATCTCTTTCCTCACTTAAGGAGGACCTGGGGGCCGACGGCGACGATTCGCTTCAGACGAGGAGGTGAAACACTTCTCCACAACGTGTCTGAACACGCAAGGACAGGATTTTTACCAGGAGGGAATATTCAAACTTATCCCACGAAGCGACAAGTGCCTAAATTGATATGGAGACTATGTCGAAAAATAACCTAATGTATATATTATCAGTTGGCAGTATTGGTTTTATGAAATAAAATGTACACGTTTCCTTACAGGCTTTGTAACCTTACTTTTTGATCCCTCCTCGTATATATATATATATATATATATATATATATATATATATATTTATATTTCTTTATATGTAAGAGAAACAGTGAGAGATTGAGAATACAAAGCCTATTTTCTATAGAAAAAAGATAAATGTATCATTTTATTGGCATGTCCCCAGGGCCGGATTTAGATGAAAAGAGGCCCTATGCTATTTCACTTATGAAGCCCTTTCACCTCTCATTTTTAAATTTGAAAATTACATGAGAGATAATAAAATACATCATTACTGTGATATATATAAATATATTAAATGAAACATGTTGTTATTGGTACTAACCTATATATATACAATACATTGAAGATTAAACCAAATTCAATTCAGATAAATTTATTTCATAATAATTCGCATTTAAAGTTTAAGTATGAATTATTATGAATTGTAAGTCTTAAACTAAACCAAAAATGAAACTTTATTCAAACAAAATCCAGATCACAAAAAAGAAAATATCAAATTGTATATCATATTAAGTAAATTGTGTATCATATTGCATATCATATTGTATATTATATTATCGGTCCAGTGTTTTAGTGTTCACTCTTTTTAGAATAGTGCAATTTTAATTTTGCTAACAATTTCAATGTAGGCCCCTCTTGATCTTGAGGCCGTAGGCTGAAGCTTAGATAGCCTATAGGAAAATAAGGCCCTGCATGTCCCATCTAAGAATATCTATCTAATACACGTTTGTATTAAAATCAAAGCCGTATATCATATAGCTCATACAAATGTAAAACCCTAATTTTCCTTTTAAGTATTCCCTGTGTTGTAACAGTTATATTCCTCAAAAATAACATTCCACGAAAAAAAAATCTATATATATATCCCGAAAGAAAAAGTAATCACGCCGTCTTTCTCCAATTTCTTTAATTCCTTATCTCCCAGCACTGTATAATCAAATCAACAGGTCCAGTTTCCTCGCTTACTCCGAACTAACAGGTTAACCATTTATTATGTTGCTTGGAGCCTTGCCAAGAGCCGATTCGATGGATCCACTTGTTGCTCCGGCATCCTCTAATGCAGAATCCGGGGAGAAAAGGGATAAAGGATCTGCGAGAGCCAAAAATCGTTTCGGAGAGGATTTTTTTTTTATTTCGTATAGAGAGCTTTAAAATGACCTTCCGATTTTTTGTTATGTAACTGGATGATTTTTGCAGCCGCTAGTGTTGGCAGACGCTTGTGAGATTGTTTTATATCAGCTGAAAAGGTTTGTTTGCATGTTCTACAAGAGTTTGCAAATTATGCTAAATAGATATTGATGCATTTAAATATTTTATTAAGTGTAGGAGCGTATTATTGTTTTTGTTTCAGTTTTGTATGTACAGTGTGTTTGAGCTTTACAGCCGTAGCTTTTTAGCACTAGTGCTTTCATAATTCTGAAGTCTTTATGTCAAATGCTATTAACCCTTATCGGTCTAGGAGACCGATGTTGCACCTGTTTTGAAGAGTGGGGTGGTGGTGGGGGTGATCAGACTGTTGAGGGTTTGTGAGTTCTTCTGTCGGGTCCTGTCCTTCAAGTGCAACACATCGGATATTTTCACCCGCTCGTATTTTGTCTGTAAATTTAATCTTTGTAAAACATAGTCGGTCTTTTGGACCGATGAGACGAGAACTGATTTAATTTTTTTCTGGTTTGTATGACCGATAAGACTTTAACCATACTAATTATTTGTCAGTCTGCATGCATTCTATTTCCAATATCTTTGTTTTATTGTTGTAGCTAGCATGGCTGGAAGAATTCTTCCTGTTTCACAACGAACCAGACATTCTGTCTCTCTCGTGCTATCACAGATTGAGGAATCAGATTCTGAAATTTTTGTTGAATAATCTATTTTTTATTTACCCTTTTCAAGAATGAGAGGTGGCAGTAGTTTTGCATTGATGACTTATAACTGAGAAAAACTTATAAAAATAGGAAAATATCCTAATTTTAAACCGTGGCGGTCTGTGAGACCGACCAGCTGAGGAACAGTATAAAGACAGATGAGCAGACGTAAGGGTTAAAGGAAGCGGGAATAAACGTTTGTCATCACTTCTGTTGTCAACTCTTTTATGGTTTAATGGTCTTCCGAAAATTCACAAAACTTTTCCTTTTGTACTATTGTCCTATTGTTTCTAAAACTGGTACTTCGTCCAATAAACGTGTTCGTTTTCTTATTAATGTATTTCCTTCTTCTGCGAGTTTACAAACGATACTACTGCTACTAGCCAATCCTCACCCTTGGCGGATGATTCATCAGGGGACGCGCTGACGAGTAGAGAATGTGCCTCTATAAACACAGCATCTTAATACCGTAGCTCATGATCCAGAACAACACAGACCTAGAGGTGGTCTGCATCCATCGTCTTGTGGCCGCACAGCTAGCATTGCGGAGGTGGGGATATATTGGATGTAGGTGGGAAGCAAGTTAGTCATGCCCCGTTTTCATCCTAAATAGAGCAATGGCAACTACACGGGGGATATTGGGGTTGATTTGGCCGTTGATGACGAGGTCTTAACATCTTTTTGACAGAAAATACTCGCTGACAAACTCATTTGTTTACTGATGCACAAATTTGTAATTTACCTGAGTTCAAGAAGGATTGACTGGCTGGCAGGATCAAAGTAGTGCATAGCTTGAAAAACATGTCAGCTGTATCATTGCCATAGATGTGGACGTGGCTAAGCATCCATTGAAGCTTTGACAGCCATTCACCTTTTATGAAGTTGTGTAGAGTTTCTCTGCAGCTAATAGTTCTCTTGCAATCAGTTTGACAGTTATTTGAGAAGTTTTGGATAGCTGCCTCAGAATCGATAAGGAATACAGCATTTTGAGGAAGGAGACTTTATTTAATTTGGCAGCTGCGGCATTTATAAAAGCTACTTTTTAGATAGTCGTATTTGCTAAGGGTTGCCCCTGCAGTAAAGTTCCCCTGAAAAGGAAAGCAGTAAAATGCTGCACCTGTTTTCCCTGACCCTGTTTAACAAATTTTATTAGGCCCTTATTTCCGCATTTATGCACATCTTTGTTTTTTTTTTTATTAAGTGCACGAATATTCACGTTTAGTTTTAGTATTACAGTTTTTGTATGTTTTTAGGCAAAGGTTTTCGCCCTTCTACTTTCATAATTGTGAAGTTTTCACGCCACATGCTATTGAAGAAGGAAGGACTAAACGTTACTCATACCTTCTGTTGCCAATTCTGAATGGTCTGAAGATCTTTCAAAAACCTTTGCCTTATTTCATATTGTCTCTTCTCCTTTTGTCCTGTTTTCCCATATACTTTCGTCTAATTGTTTCCAAAACCAGTACTTCTCCAATAAATGTATTAGTTTTCATAACGTCGGATATGTAACGATACACAATCTAGTATTTTTTTCTTCTTCAAAGCAGAGTCCTGTATAGATTAACATAACTCTTTATATACTAGATAGTACCCGTCAAAACTTGACGGTAAAATACAAATCGTGATACAAGTTCTATTAAAAGTAATATTAAAAATAAGAACTCGAAATAGAATACAAATCGATATAAAAGTACTATTAAAAGTAATATTAAAAATGCAATAATAAACAGAAGTTATAATCATTATCATCATAATAGTATGCTTTACGAAAAATCCCATGAAATCACATGTGAGCACATGAAACCCACGTCTGTTGGCAATTTAGAAATATTCATTTAAACACTTTTAAAAATTTAAGAAAATTTTATATTGCGGTATTCGCTTTGAAAACCATGCTACCGTACAGACAGTTTTGAACATATAACTACGCATGCGTGGAGATTTCAACTTTCTGTAAATTCTAATAATTTTGTTGTTTGTTTGTTTGTTTCGGTTTATATAATTGTTTACCATAGCATGAATTTATTTTGTATTGTATGGAAAGCATGTATTTATTTTGTATTGTATAGTTCTAGTCAAGCTGATTGCCATTGCGAAATATGCCGTCTCTCAAAATCATCCGTATACCTTCGAGAAGGTATCTTTTGGACTTTCCGAAAATACTTAATTTGACATTATTGTAATATCTCGTTAAAAAAAATATATATATATATATATATATATTATATGGTTAAAATATAAATATATATTTATATATATTAAAAAATAATATAATGAAATTCTGTTTTACTGTGAAAAAGATTCTCTGATTAAATTTTTCTTAAATTAATGACGATGAATGAATCACGGTGAATGAATGACTCACTCGTGTTTACATTTTCAAGTTTTGAGTATATAAAATGAATACTTCTTATTAATTTAATTGACTAGGGGCTGTGCCCCTAGGCTCGCTACGCTCACCCCTCTGTTATGGCTAATAGCGAGATACATAGTGGTGATTCGGGCAATATAACAGCAATTTACTCTTTCAGTCACCCTTATGCGAAGGGAAATCACTGTTGAATCACTGTTTCAGCTTTAAAATTCAATTAAAATTCGAAATTTTAAGATAGAGACTTGAAATGAGGTTTATATGAATGAGAAAGCTTTCATCTTCCAGATGATGTAAATATTTTCTTTGTAAGATAAAAACTCGAGGAGCATCGATATTACATCCACATATGCGACATATTTCTCGAAAAAGTGGGTTTCATATTTTGATGAAAATATTAGTATGTTTTAAATTATTTTTAAACAAATGAGATCTAGTTTGAAAGAGAAATGTCTGTAGTCTTAGATTGTAAAAAGATCAAAATTCTACGATTAATTTTTGGCGAGTTATCGTAATCTGAACATAAAAAAGTCAATATTTTTCCACAAAACATAAAATAAAAAAACTTAAAGTCCGACGAAGATGAGACATGTCTTACTTTCTTCCCCGCATATTTCTGCATCTATTTGTAATGGTCTCGACCCCATACCCCCAGCGGTTTCGGAGGAGATAGCGTGACAAGTTTTTGACAGTGGCGGCGCCAGTTACTTTTTTTTAGAATAGAGAGAAGTACTATGATAACTCGAAAGGTGACGGAAAAGAGATAATTCTCCAATGAATATGAAAATCACAACGAAAATAGGTTATAATGAAAGGATATTTTATGCTGAGAACAGTTTTAAATGGTGGCGAGCTGTTTTGAAACTGTCATAACCATTTATTACAGCCGTCTAAAAATCGAAATAAAGTTGATTTCTGTTGATATTACATTGTTTCTAATAAATTATTTGAGTTTATATAGCAAATAATCTTTTTGAACTTTACTTTGAACTTGTGAAGCCTAACTCATTAAACAAAATGGATGCCATAGGCTGATATATTTATGAAGCCGTCGCTCCGGACACGTTCATGACAGATATATACACACACAGAACACGACAACTATTAGGGGGATATACATAAAGCGAGAGACATACAGCGATAAGTAGATATAGACTGTGGTTCATCTCACTTACTCGCTCTTGTCAACTCTATTGACTCTTGCATTCATATTACTCGAAAGAGCAAAATGAATGCACGGGCATTCGTTTTGCAAGCAATGATGAACAGAAGATAAACGTAGCTTTTATTCTATGCCTTCGGTTGGCTAGTAAATTTCTAAAACTCTCAATCCGGCGTGAAAGAAACTTTCTGCTCTTCCCATATCCTTCAAGGCTAAGGGCATGTTCCCACTCAGTTCGCAGCATTGCGAAGCGTCATCGTTAAAAACCAAATGAGTCACACAGCTCGTTTCATTGATCCCGTGACATGTCAAAACACTCACAGGTCATGTCAACAATCTCGGAGCTAACGTAGTAACGTGACGCAAAGCTAAGGATGAAGTGTGAACGTACCTTTATTCTCTCCATCCAACACCGACAGGAATTTGCCGTTCTTTGCAAATTAGGAAGAATTCATTCTCCAAAGGTTAGAAAATATTAAACGGTGGCTTTTTCGAAAATGGCACTTATTGACACCAATTAATCTAAGCAAGTTTTTTTATCTCCACTATCAATACAATCAACCATTTTCGCCTGATGCTGGGTATTTTTACAAAAGAATAGTGGTAGCAATTTATCGGAACTTAAGCGGAAATAACATGCAGAAAATTATACCGCCAATTGCAGAAAAGTTGGAAAATAGCAGATTATGCACATCGCAAAGAATTCCGCCTTCTCTGCATTTCCGACTGATATATACATAAAGGAGCTATTTATAACCTGGCAGGGACATTTTAAAGTGCGCGCAACCAAGAACATAAAAAAAAAATTGTTAACTCGATCACAAAGTTTGAAGATAATTTAATACAATCATCTTCATCTTTTTATTTGCTTGAGCTTTAACCTTTCCATCGAGCCGCAGGCTAGAGAGGTATCTAAAAATTGGATTTCTCCTTGACCTATGGCTTTTGCGCATGAAATGATTTTTTTTTTTTCAAAAAAGTACAAAGATTGCAGATATCTTGATTAGCAGCGAACAGATGTCTTTTCCACGAGTTTGTGCCGTAAATAGTTTTCTGCGAACAGGGGGAAAATTTAATTTATTCCGCCGAAGAATATGGGGAGCGCATAAATGAAAGGTTTTGAATAGAATTTTGAGGGAAATCGATTTTCCTTTTCCAGAATATTGAAGTGTCTTCTTGGGACTTTCCTTTTCTGACATGATTTCTTGAAATAACCAGGTGATTCAAAAGTCAGTAAACATTTTTGAAACCCTTATTGCTGGGAATAATTATCGCATGGCAACGTAATGAATGCAGACTCTTAATATATTACGTTACAGATATATGCACCAGATGGCGGTGCACCATCGTTGACGTACCTACATACATCACCACTATAAAAGAAACTGCAGAGGCAACAAGAGTGGTTGACGGCCAGAAGCTTGTCGATTTTCTTTTCCAGAATACTGAAGTGTCTTTTCGGACTTTCTACTGTTACGGTTTAGTACTTATTGGTTTACATGGTATCAGCTTGATCAATTTCTCTAGTCCTTCTTTAGCTTCTTTAGAAATACTTCTAAATCAGTATAACCGAGAAATCTTTCATGTTTATTTTATGAGAGTAAAATATTAAATAAAGCAATGGTTGGAGGATTAACAATTATTTTGAGAACTGAGACAGATTTTTTTCACTATACCAACTTTCTGCTTGTAAAGCACGTGCGACAATATTTCATAACGCGGAAACCTGTTGCATTACAGAGTGTGCGACAGGAAATTCTACTTTCGTAATCCACCTAGACTGACAATAGATTGATTCTTCCATTACCTGAACGGATTTCGAATGAATTTTGTATCATGTAACGCATAAGTAAGCCTGCTGACTCTGCTAACTGCGTTCGCTGTCA
Organism: Dolomedes plantarius; assembly: GCA_907164885.2. Classification (NCBI taxonomy): domain Eukaryota; kingdom Metazoa; phylum Arthropoda; class Arachnida; order Araneae; family Dolomedidae; genus Dolomedes; species Dolomedes plantarius. The sequence continues at coordinate 37,426,338 of OU015503.1, read as the reverse complement.
CTCATGAAAAGCGTCATATTCACATGACTGGTCAGCCATAAAAATCGGGGAAAGTGTTTTTCTCCGGAGCTTTTGATAAAGCTGCACAATTAAGGTTACTTTTTTCGTTCTTTAAAAAATCGCAGGCCATTTATATGTATACATTTGAGACCGAATTTTATGGAGTTCGAAACCCCTTATATATATATATCTATATCTATATCTATATATATAGGAGTATACATACACATGTATATTTTTTCAATGCAGCAGGTACCAGTCTTCTGACGGTAGGAACTTATTCTTCAGACATTAGCCAATGAAGATCCGCTAAGATTTGCAAACTACTTTATTATGGGGCCACCATTTAGGTAAGTCAGCAATGCTACCTATGAGGAGGACGACACCGAAACGACCAAGCCTTATTTCTGATTTGAACCCAAGCTAACTGCGTGGCAGCTCAGAACGCTAACCACTGTACTATGGGGGCTGCATGTGTATGTATGTATATATATATATATATATAGGTATGTCTTCCTCAAGTGCAACTGGACTGATTGTATAGCATAACATTGCGCATTTTCAGATTAAAACAGCTATGTTTTCAGATACGCCGCCCACATGGTACGGTGGTTATTCTCGCGAGCTTTTCCGCCTTGGGCTTGTATTCAAATCCCGAAAAGCTTGGTCGTTACGTGTTCTGCCCTCATAGGAAGCAATTTTTCCTCACCTATAGGGTGCTCCCACGATAAAGTATCCAACAAAAGACGAATGTCTCCCGACGGGTGGCTGAAAATTAGAGAATCAATTGTCTTCACATCCTTACTATTGCGTAACTGTCTCATTGCCACTATTTTATTTCCAGCTTTGGCTAATAGACTAAAACCCAGTTTGCTATAAACAAACACGTGTAAATGTGTATCAACAAATTTCCAAATTAACCAAGTCTTTCATTAATTATACTACTATTCTTTTTTTTTGTAGATATGTTCTGACTTATGCCTTTTTAGCCGGAACATGCAAGACTAGGTTATTTAGAGAGCATCTTCGCTCGCTCTACGTATACGCGATATTCATTTGTCAAAGCGAATGAAAGAAAGTCACTCTTTCTGAGAAAACAACTATAGGTTAAATGAAAGCTTGTTGTTGTTGCTTATGGCACTTGACGGACAGCAATATCAGATCAAGTGCCGAAGGCTATGGGCGATGAAGGTGCGGCTCCTGTTTTGAATTAGCACCATAAGGGTCGGAGTCCAACTTGGGTAAATGACCGGTCCCGTAATTTTGAACCGAGTCAAGTGACGAGACCGGAACACTTGACCCCGCACCTCCAGACGTAAATTTGAGAACTTCGAGGACATCCACGCCCAATTTTACGGGACCCAGCTACGATTAGTGAACACGGTGGTGCGTTTGCAGCGACGAGCATCGAACCAGGCACATTCAGATTACTGACCCGCTGATCTTGCCAACTGAGCCACCGCGCCCCTAGAAGAAAATTTAATGTGGCTAATGCACGAGCTAGAGGTTTAGACGGGAATGGAAAGGGAGGAGTTTTATCGTAGCTTATGTTCTCTAATGCTGCGTTTGCATTCATGTAGTCTGCTGTGCTCTGCTCGGCGGAAGCCAGTGATTTATGTTCACTGCTTACTCCGTACTGCGTGGATCTCCTCCTCTGTCGGTCCTGCTACAGAGCATCAAAGATCCCGGGGTCCCGGGGGTCAAATGATGTCAAGCGGGGGCGGGGGACACTAGATCAAGAAACACGAGGGACCTTGGGGGCGGGAATGGGGGGGTTCTAAATGGCGGAATATCTGGAAGACACGTGTTCATTCACATCGCTTTGGACGGGTAGGTTTACCTTGACTAATGTGATGACAGGAGTCGGAGGGTCTCCCTGCAGAGAACTCTGCATGAATGCATATGCACCATTAGAGAGGATTTTCTCGAATAACTAAGGAAAATTTTGTGCACATCGATGATTTTTCACTCCAAAAATCTGATAATCTTTTGAAAAAGGGAAAACTGATCCAAAATGTCATCATACACGCGCGAGAGATCATTGAATGATATCTCTATAGAGATCATTCAATTTATAATACTTTATCATTGAATTATAATAATTATAGTATATCCTTTTCTAATAAAAAATTTAATATACAGCATTATTTTTGATAAAAAAATTTTTCTTTAATCTGTCTACTAAATTTATAGAGTGAAAGATTTGTTAACTATTCCCTGCAAAAACTTAAAACAAAGCAAAAAACATGAAGAATTTTCGTCGGATTTAAAAAGTGCAAGCTTTTTCATAAAGATTTCCTAAATTAAAAACGCCTGTTTCTGCATCGGAACAGTTATTTCGGTCTTTCTTCAAATTTTCCCGTGGGAATCGTCTTCCAATATATTTTTAATAAAACTGAAATTTGTACCACTTCCAAATATATTTTGTTAATACTTTACCGAGGAAAATAAATTACATTACACTTAAGTTGTGCATTCGTGTAAAAAATAGTATAAAGGGTTTTTACAAACGGTTTCACAGGACATAGAGTGACCGCTGTCGGGCCACATGCGGCAAGCCGGCCGTATGTTGTACAGGTATGATTTAGACAAATGACTGTTAACTTTTTTTAGTATCGCGGATCCCCTTTGGTGGTAAGAGGAAAGTTATGAACCCCTCATATTAAATACCGAAATAACAAATCGTTTCAAAAAGCAAGAACTCATTTATGGTATGCAAACACATTCGGTGCACTTTTTTCACAAACACGTTGTGCAGACACACTTTAAATACATTTTTGGATTTAATTCCAATAAAGATTAATGAGAGTGTCAATATTTAAAATAAAATTCGATGTGTTTTCAAAATCGTTAAATATAGGTAGATTTTTAAAGAAATTTAAAACAACTTCAATAATGCTACATTAAAAACAATTAGCCTTATCTGAATAAAAGTTATACCAAAATAACTACATGCATTTTTCTAGATAACGTACTAAAATTTTAAAGTTACACTAAGAAATTAATATGAATATTTCACAACTAATTGGATATTTATTATGAAATTTTTGACAATTTTACAAAGTTATTATTGAAATAATAGGTCATACATTAGAAAATATTCAATCAATCAAAACTGTTTTAGTACACTCTCTAGAAAACATCATATAGACTAGGCACACAAAATTTCACAAAAATTCAATGATAATGTTTTTCGTTATCGTTTTTGAAATGAGCAAAAAATGGTCATATCCCAATTTTCAGAAAAATGCATTTTAAGTTTTACATGTGAATACAAGCTTCGAATTACAAGCTATGTGAAGTAATTTATCATTGCCACACAGTTTGCAAAAGTGTTCTTACTTTAATTATTTCATTAAAAGTTTACTAAAATTATATTAAAAAAGGAATTTATTTTTGTACTAATTATTAACAGGTTTCTAGCCTTTTAATGAACGGCCACTTCCGGTGATTTGAATCCTCACTTCCGGTTTTCTAGTCATTATAAAATCTTTGATATTTCAGTTTCTAATTAACGTACGCACAAAAATAAATGTGTTTTGTAAAGCTAGATGCCTGATCTATCCAATTAAAGAATAAAAAATTATTTTTGTTATTTTTGTCCCAATTTTAATTTTTCAACGTAGTCGAATACCTTAAAAATTCTAATTATATTCGATTATATTCGAGTTCTGAAAGTGGAAGGATATGCATAAGATAAAATGCGGAGGATTTTTAATCTTATCAACGTATTGAAAATCAAATTTGTGATATAATACTATATTTATATTTTAGTGACGTAGTATTTACCGTAGTATTACATTTTTAAAAAAAATTTCAAATTGAACGCATGAGTTCGTTTTGGTATCAGATAAGCCTTAAAATATATGTCTTGCCCAATGAGTGATTTCCTAGACTCTAACTTTCTTCTAAGTCGGTGGCCCCCCTAAAATTTAACAATGGGGTCCATGGACCCCAGGTTACGAAACAATAAACTAGACTTTTGAATTGAATATTTTTTCTATTAGCTCAGTCTTAAAAAATATATTGTTAACTAATCGTTCATCGAATCCATACGTACACAGTAAAGTGTAAGTTTAGTTAGTAGTGGACTTATCTTACCTTCAGATATTCATTGCTAGTCTCAATCAAAATGTCCCACTTCAGATGAGTTCCCAGAATGCATCTGCTGGTGACGGCATTAGCGGGTCTCCTGTGTTTTGTTATTCCTGGAAAGAAGAAAGGAAATAAGATGTTATAAATGGATATATTTGTAATGTCAAGGGACGAGAAATTCATCATTCGTCTCCTTGACAGCGGCTGAATTTGTGGTGGCTGAGGAAACACTAATTTGCTTAAAGACAAATCCTTTATTCAATTAAACTTAGAAACCACTGTCCACATTCCAGTACTTTAACCCATTAATACCGACTTCGTTTTCTTTAACCATTTTTGCTACTTCTCTCATATTTGTATGTTTTATGTCTATTAATGTGTATTATACTAAAATTATATTTTTAGTTGCACTTTAACTATGTTTTTTTTACTGGTACGTTTTCGTACCAATCGGCGTTCGTGTGTAGTACACATCGAGAATAAAAGCTAATATTAAATTTATTTATTAATGAAAATAATAACAAAATAGGGAATACCACAATTAAATGAAAAGCACGTTAGATGATTTTCTGACAGAATAAAACAATAAATGTCTATTGAGTGCAAACATGATAGTTTTTATGGCACTGAGGATGCAGTAGCACATTACACTTTTCGCACTTGTAGCTGCTTCTACCGGAACAGTTCTTGCAACGGACATGTTTTTGATCTGATCTGATTCACCAGTGACTATTCTTGTCAAATCTTATTTGTGAGGGCGCTTTATACCTAAATTAAATTGGCTTACCTGGCCCTCTAGGCAATGTTCCATAAGTGCCTAACAGTTCCTGTGCGCATTGTCGTACTAACTCAAGAAGTGGGATTTCATCAATATCATTTTTCATTTTATACAATTTCCATCCATTTATAACACTGGCACTAAGTACAAACGAAAACAATGGTCACCACCACTTTTTAGAACTAATTCTTGCGCGATAATTTGCCACAGCTTGATCAACAAGGTCGACACCGCCCATATGCTTATTATAAATTTTTAGCTGTTGTAGCATGGAAACATTCATTTTCTTTTTTTCTGCGGCCCTCCATCGAGAAGCAGATGCAATAGATTTTGTAGAAACTTTGTTACTTGCAACAGTAACAACTTTATTGTCATTCCATGTGACGATACTGATATCTTCATGACATATGTATTCATATGTCCCCCTTGCCGACTCTTTCAAGATTTCTTTGGATGATAAAGGAGCATTTTTCAGCCTGTTTTCTCTCAATGTCCCGGTTCCTGCTATGCCTCTTTTCGATAGCTCTTTTAGCAAGGGAATGCTAGTAAATAAGTTGTCCATGACATTATGTGTCCCAGGTGGGATCTCGCATTTGTCTAGTAATCCAAGAACAACATCGGTACCTTGGCCTAAATCAGATTTTGATAATTTTGTAGATGCTCCACAATAAGGTTCATCATGCAATAAAAGACCATTAGAAGAACACATAGTCCAAAGTTTGAAGCCAAAACGTATTGGCTTACCACTTATGAATTGTTTTAGTCCGTGGTGCCCGAAATATGGAATTATAGACTCATCTACACTCAAAATTTTATACCAACAGCATAAAAGCATGACTTTCAAGGGGCAACAATTTATAAAATACACTTTTATAACAATGATTTAAAAGTCAAAATATTATTTAAAAAAATTCTAATTCATACCTGAAAGATTTTTGATTTTAATTCAAACGTGAAAGATTTCCGATTTTAATTCAAACTTGACTATACATTAGCCGGTTGGTACGGTTTCGTACCAACGATATGTAAGTTTTTATATTTTATAATACAAAGCAAAACATGACTTTCGAGTGGCATGAATTTATAAAATACACTTTTAAAACAGTGATTAATAGTCAATATATAATTTTGAGATAAATCCAAAACTCTAAACTTACAATTTTCTATGTGATGTCAGAGGGATCTTGTTTCACGACACTTTCACTTGAGCATAACGTAAAATAACAACAAGAACTTGAGAGCAAATGGTGGAAAATATATTTTACCCGCTATCAGAGAACTATTCTTGAAGCACATGAACAATATTGAACAACTAGACACATTTAGTGCAGAGAAAAAAAATATTCTTAAGCTGGTACGTTTTCGTACCAATCGGCATTAATGGGTTAAACATGTCGAGTCCCAACCCCGTTTTCACGGATCCGTCGAATTTATGGACACTTTTCTAATCGGCATCCAGTCTGTAGTGTTCTATTAGTGCGTTATCCAACAGCGCGGGTGTTAGTCAGCGACCTGTGACTCATGATTCATTTTCACGTGCTTGGGAAAATTCGAGAACGTTCGTTGTTTACGCAATATCATCTGCTGATTGCTCAAGGTTACGCTCCTAAAAACCCGAGAGATAGACAAAGTACCGCCATCTTTTGGCTATTTCTATCCCCATCAGACTAATATCTCGTTTAATAACTATTTATTCATATAGGGTAAGTATGCCTAATATGAGACCTTGCCTAATATGAGACCCCAGCTTATAGGGCGTATAAAGTACTGCCGCCTGGCAACTGGAGCTTAAAACAGTAGTCTGTTGCATCATTCGTAATCAGTGAGTCAGTCGAGTGTTTCCAAGCGCGCACAAAGGCGCAGTATAATTTTTCCTGAATGTGTACTCGTCGACTTTTTTGCATCACCATTTCCATTCGCTGTTTTCACCTTTCAGGTAAGACTCTTATAAAACTGTTAGCATTGGATTGGTAGCTGCAATAATTTTTAATGTGGAGTGTAAACACCCCTGTTTGTTTATAAGCTAACGTCAATCCTAACCTAAAAAATCCGTTGGCATGTTCAACAAGATGGTCGTGCCCAGTATGAGACCCCAAAGCATGCCTAATATGAGAAAGAGTCTCATATTAGGCATTTTGGTTTTCACTCTCACAGCCTTGTTTCCTCTGAAGATGCAGATTCAATGACGCCCAGGCGAAATCGACAACCATGTAGCAGTAGTGACAATGTGAAAGGTATTGGTCAAACAACAAGTTCGAACCAGCTCTTAGTGACTCCTGAAGAAATAAATCCCTTGCCTACGTTACCTGAGTAAAACACCTCGAAACCATGTAGGACCCGTAAAGCCGATATTATCACATCATCGCCCTATAAAAATAAATTGATTGATAGCATAATAAAAGAACTGCAGCATATTCGAAAAATCTTTGTTTCCTATAATAAAAAAAGAATAGACCTAAAAGATAAGAAATCAAAGGATAAACAAGGAAAAGGAGATTAAGTTAAAAAAAGAAAAGGATAAGAAAACAATAATAAAAAGGAAATGGCAAAGGGGTCCCTACAGGAAGGGGAAAATTAAGGATGGATGAAAATGCAACACTAGTTAAAAAACAGAGAACTAATAAGCCTAATTGTAGCTATGATGATCTCATTTGAAGATGATGAAAAACTTTCTCTCCATGACAGCAATGATGAAAGCATTGATGAAAACGACGCTGAATGCCTTTTTTGTGTGGTTGTTTATTTTCAGAAGACAAACGGGGAGAGCAGGGGCGTTAACTTAAAAGGTGTTTCTCATGGGCTCATGAAGATTGTGGAGCAGACAAACTTTTAATTTGTAAACAATGTGAAAAGTTTGAATCTAAAAACAAAAAGTAAACAAAACCTGTAGTGTAAGCCAACTAATTTGTTTAAAATGTCACTTTTATTTTTCACCTATTAGTGTATATAGGTAACTCTTATCTAATTATTGTGTACAGTATTGTTTTTACGAACTTTTCAGTAATTCTAATTCATATTTAGAGTTGTAGAATAGGGGTCTTATATTAGGACTACTTTTTTCAGACCCCAAAAATGGAACACTTGTGTTTATAATTTCATACAAGAAAATTCTAAGGTCATTTTCAATTTCTGTGATTGTTATATGTAGTAAAATATATGTATTAAAAGGATAGCAAGTTGGTACTATAATCCGTCACTTACTTTCCTAGTTATATATGAAAAAAGGGGGTCTCATATTCGGCATACTTACCCTAAATTTCTTTATATTTAGCAGCAACCGACAAAATTAAATATAGTTAATTATTGTTTACGCACTTGTACATTACATTTTTATATATTTATATATATATATAACAAACACACAAGTACATTCAAATTTCAATTCCCCTGAAATCATTATTTCAGTTCACGAAGTAACCAATAACAATATTTTTTCCATTTCACAATTTAATCCCTTCAGAACTGCAATAATTTTTAATTAATAAACTTATAATAAATGATTTTTTTGTTTATGTTTCGTATCTTCCTAATCCCTATTTTTTTATAACTAAAAATGCTTTCCATGGATTAAAACGTTTCGAAAGAACTAAATAATTAGAAATGTTAATTATTTCATATTTTAAGAACGTATAATGAAGGATTTTATGGGGTAATTAAAAATATCTATCAATTAAAACTGAATTTTTATTTCGTAAACCAAACATTGTTGAAAAAATAAGACAGTTTTACAATTCCTAAGGGAAATGAAATTTACTTTAAAGTGCTCTGTAAATTTTATAATAAAGTGAAGGATTTAAAGCATATGTGGTTATTTTGAGTAAAATAAAAGTAAAGTAAAAGTAAATTTTGAAATAACGATTTCTGAGGTACTCGTAAAATTTTGCAAATCATTTTCTTTGGAAGCATTACTTATAGGTTTAAAAATAAAAGGAAATGGAAAAATTTTAATTATGTTTCTGTAATTAAAGAAATTTTTTCATTTACAAGGATAAGTGTTTGTTATAATTACTACCCTCTCTCTCTCTCTGTAAATATATATATATATATATATATATATATATATATATATATATATATATATATATATATATGTATGTATGTATGTATATATGTTTGTGTGTGTGTGTGTGTGTTAGTTACGGTCAGAGTCTGACCTCTTCAAGCGTTAGCCACTCTGCCAAATTCCGAAGTAATCGAGAATTTACGACTACTTCAAGCATTGGGTGGCAAATTCACGATGCGCCAGACAATAAATGGTCAGATTGTGAATTCGTCAAGAAAAAGTGTCCAAAGCTAGAAGTTTGCGAAGCTAATCATACCAGTTCTATCGTATGTTATTACAACTGAGAAAATCCCTTTAGTTTACTCAAGTAGAAAAAATCACTTCCAAATCAAAGAGAAATGGACAATTTGTACTTGGGAAATTTGCAAACGGGGCACTGATTGTCGTACGTATCGCAAATTGGCCGAACGAAGTCCAAAGTAGTCGTAAATTGCAGATTATTTAGGTTTTCGCCAATTGACACGGTAATTTAGCCAATACTTGAAGTGGCCCGCCATTTTGTGACTTGGCCAGACTTCGGTCTTTGGCCTTCTCTCTCTCTCTCTCTCTCTCACACACACACACATGTCTAATTTGTCGAGCGGCGGAAAGTATAATTAACTAGATTAAATTGGTTAAAATTAAGCTCTAGACAGTATTTAAATAATAAACAGATGAAGAATTATACGGTTGGGGAAAGAAAAAGCCAACAGATGGCCACACTAGTCCCTGAAATGTTTCTAAGCTGAGCACAGACCTTGAGAATCGGCACAGGAAATGACGGAATGTTGAATGTTCGAAAGAGTATGACTCACGCATCATGAAATGTTTCAAGCCCGCGTAAAGTGCAGCGCGCTAAAAGAACAAAACATATTAGGGTTGTTCGCCGTTGGATGAGGATGCGTGTCGTGGGTTGAGAGATGAGGGGAAATCACGGATTGAATTGAGTTCTAATTTATGTTAATGAAGTTCTTAGTTGTGATTTAAATAGATTTTATTTACTACAGACCTTTAACGATAACTGCCATTTAGAGTAATTAGTTAGATAAAGAGTCACATGGTTTAAGAGCCACGTCATATATATATATATATATATATATATATATATATATATATATATATGTGTGTGTGTGTGTGTGTGTGTGTGTGTGTTAGTTAGAAATCCCTAACATATTTTCTACGACATGAAAACGCAGCATAACAGCCAATTCACTGCTAGCGAATGCAAGCGCAGACATCTCATTCACTTTTAAGTTTTTCTAGGATTTTATGTTTGGAATGAAATTTACTTTAGCGTGAAATTTGTTACTGTTACAGTTGGCTGTCTGTTTAACGACTCTCTACTTAATGACGATCTCTATTTAAAGTCGATATTTCCCAGTCCAGGCCCCTCCGACGTAAAAAAATTCTGTTTAAAGACGACGTTGTTTCTGTTTAACTACGAATTTTTTTATATGAGTTTCTTCATCTACAGTAAAAAAAACTGCTTTCACGTTGCTTGAATTCACAAAGAACTTATAGTGGAACTGTAAAGTACGGATTTAGAAATCAACAAAGATGACATTACCCCTGAAGAACGGTGAAGTCTTGTTGAAAATGAGGTTGTTTCAATTCAAGATTTCTACAACTGTGATGAATCTGTTTTAACAACAGATTACAGAAATGTAGAAAATATATATGAAGATATAGTAAACGAAAACACAGTATCAAACAAAGAAGGTGAAGACACGGAAAACAAGACACTGCAGCCGTCTTACACAGATGCAACTTCTTCTCTAGATGTTCTCCGATGCTATATTACATCGAATATGGAAGATGACATATTTAACATTTTAGAAAATCTGGAAAAGAGAATAATGAAAACAAGGCGAAAGAGAAAGCCATCAACACTTTCTGACTTTTTTGAAAACCTAATTTATTGTATTGTTTGTACTCTTCTTTCAATGTAATTTAAAATAACTTTTTGCGGATAAAATAATAATAATAAAAATAACATTGATAAACACGCCCATATATTAAGAAATATATTGACAGTCCTAAGCCTGTAAATTGTGAAGGAAAATGTTGTTTTTTCACAAATTCTGTTTAACGACGATCTCTACTTAAGGACGATTTTTCACGGTCCCTTGAAAGTCGTTAAACAGAGAGCCAACTGTATTAAGTTTATTTGTAAGTTTTTGGGAAAGTTATTTGTCATAAATAAATAGTTTGTTTATTCATAAAACGAAACATATTTTTTCCTTCTAAATGGGATGGTTGGGAAATTGTCCTCGGTGATTTTATATATATATATATATTTCACAAGGGGTACCTAATCAATAAAAAGGTTAAAAACTACTGATCAAGTCTATGTGAAAAATACTCTCTTTTTTTTAATTCCATCCGTCACCCTCTTACTTGTCTTTTTTTATGGCCTATGAATAAAATATTGATTTTATACAATAACTCAGAAGTTTTGCTCCCGATTTCATTATTTCTTTTATCCAACAACGCTATATTTTTCTAACAATAAAATATTGCTATGAATTGCGCATTGTCCCATTAAAACTCGATGTAATGGTACAACGCCACTTCGACTATCGTTTGCCGAGAAGGGAACCTCTATAAATCCCGAACACTAGACTAGGGAGGCAATCTCATTTCCTCAAACTGCGGATTATTTATTTATCTTAACCTGATACTGTGAATTCTTTATTTGTCTTTATCCCATACTCTGAATCATTTATATGTCTCTTATTGTGAGATTTTCGATATTACCATTTAGTTTATCGTGATTCCTATCGTGACTAAATTTAAAAGGATCGATAAAGTACATCTTAGTATACAATTCAGTAAGATAGAGGTATTAGATGATATATATACATACATACATACATACATACATATATATATATATATATATATATATATATATATATATATATATATATATATATAACATTAAAAACCCCATACCATTTTAAAATATAACATTATTCTAAATTCCCTTGGGCGTACGAGCTAAATTTCGCTTTTGATTCTAAACTCTATTAACCTCGAGAGAAAATATTAAATGGCTTCCTTTTTTAAAAATGCGCGGTGTCCCCCATATTTTAGATAAGCTCTGCGCAGATTACATAAAACCACATGTGACTTATCGACAACAGCAAATCCCTAATCGCTATGATGATCACATGACAAAGTTTATATAAACCACATGAACGGAAACCTGTACGCTTTTTTGATTTTGTAACGGTCTTGGGAAGACGTATTCTCCGTCTAATAAAATTTAATGCCGTAACTTGCCGCGTCGTTTATTCGAGCCACGACTACTCTTCATTCCCAGTGATGTGCTGGACGCCCATTCTTTCCTTGGGTTGTCCAGTATGTTACAAAGAGACGACAGGATTCTCACCTGCTGCGACCACATCCCACTGGATTTTCCAAGGCATTTCGGCGTTTTCGTTTCAGCGTCACCGCGTGTTTAATTTTCGCTTTCGCTGGGTGCATTAGTGCGCATTTCTGCCTTACGATGGTGAATCAGCTCCATGTGCGACCTTCGATCGGAGGCCAGCGTGAACGGCTCCATTTCGGTGCTAGTGTGATTGTCAATAAGTGCTTCGGCTTGCTGTGAGATTCATCCTGGATCAGTTTCAACGTGTGGGCGTCCAAGTCCGGTGTTTCTTCAAAAATTGTGTATTTTCCTTTTCAGAAATCTTGTGCCGGATTGTGTATACTTACGATTTGTGTTCCCCATTGCTTCGTGTGATCACCATTTAAATTCTTCGCGAGTGTCATCATGTAAAAAGTGCGTAATCCCCACCATTCAAAAATCATCGATGTGTTCTTGTGTGTGAATTTAATTAAGCCGGTATGCAAGCCCTAGCGCTGTACCGTGAATAAATAAAAATAAAATTTGTGCAACCGAGAATTTTACAGTAACAAGACAAGCATCACATGACCAGGTTGTATGTCTACCATCATAAACTTTTTAAAATTGTTTAGTAAACTATGATTGTATGATATTATATTCTTGTTTTAAATTGAAATATAATTGTGATATTGTGTTAAACTTATAAGATGGAAGATAAAACTATAAAGACAGAATTTCAGGGGGAAACAACAACAACAACAACAAATGATAAAATTGAGACAGAATGCAAGGACCATTTTCAACTTGAAAATGTAGAGAGGGAATTCAGGGATTTTATTCCTTTTGACCCAGAGGGGGGAATGAAACTACAAAAATGGCTTGCCTATATTGAGCAGAAATTTTCCCAAGCAAATGTTTCAGATGAACATAAACTAAGATATATTTCAAAATTTCTCAGAGGGAAGGGTCTAACAGTTTTTGTAAACAATTGCCTAGACATCCAAGATTGGACAGAATTAAAAGACACTTTGCAAGAATTATTCTTTGAGGCAGATAGCGTGGAATTCTCTGAATTTTCCAATTTGAAATTTGAATATAATGATGACTTAACCAAATATTTTCATAAAAAAATTGATGTAGGAAAGAGATTGGGGTTATCACAGAAATTAATACTAGAAGGCCTAACACAAGGCCTAAATGCTCAAATGAGAATGACCACAGCTGCAAATCCTCCTCAAACCACAACAGAATGGATAGTGTTGGCTAATAAGCTTATCAAAATAAATAATGAAGGAAACAAAACTAATCAAGGGGATCGGGATAACTTTTTTAACACTAGATTTGAAAATAGGAACCAATTACGACAGAATTATTACAACCAACCTCAAGTTAGGATGAATTATAGCCCACCTTACCAATTTAGACAAAATTTCTCCTCCCAGCCTCAATTTAGACCTAATAATAATCAACAAACTCAGTTTAGACCTAATTATAGTCAGCAGCAACAATTCAGACAATGGCAACCCAGAGATCAAAGGTTTAATAGAAATTTTGCACCCAATCCCAATAACCAAATTAATCACCACCAACAATATGCAGACTTACCATCTAGACCCTGTCGAAAATGTTCTAAATTTGGCATAAGTAATGCTTATCATTGGGAACAAACTTGCTCTATTAATGAGAGATTTGATAAGATGTCGGTGTCAGACAATAAACATCATTATGAGGAACCTGAATTTGAAAGAGATCAGGCGCCAGAATGACAATTACTGTCATTGAGGGGAAACATTATCAGAAATAATAGGGTTGACAAAACAAAAAGACTATATGAAAATGAGAAACAGAATTTTTTAAATTGTGTGATTGACACTGCTTCGACTATTAGTCTGATGTCACAAAAACTGGTCAAGCAATGTCAACTGAAATGCTATTCAAGTTCTCCAATTAAGGTCAGGCAAGCTGAGGGTGAAATCTTAATTACAACTAAATGTGTATTAACTTTGAGAATAGGGAAAATAATTAGAAACATTTCTGCATATGTTTTGGACAATGACTTGCCTTATCTTATTCTGGGACTTCCTGAGTGTAAAGAGTTTAAATTAGTAATTGATTGTAACCAATTGTGTGTGTATCAAAATAGAATTGCTTTGAAAATGGTTAATATTTGTGAGATAAGTAAAATTTCATTACACCTACAAAATAAATGTGATAATAAGCATGTGGATAATAATAGTAATGGTCATGAAATTGAAATTTCTGATATGTTTAACCCTTATGAAGAAAATTCGCAGAAAGAAAATAATATTTTCTGTATTGATTATGATGTAAATGACAATTTTAATGAAAGCTCTGGTGGAATCAAAGCAGAAATTAATCCAAATTATGAAAATGTTGACATTAATGATCAAATCAAAAATTTAGATGTTGATAGGGAATTAAAGAATTTATTGCACAAAAATAATAGACTGTTTTCAGCTAACAAATATGACATAGGCAAAATAAGGATGGAACCCCAAAGAATAATCCTAAATTCTGATTTACCAGTGAGTCTAAGAGCATACAGGACTTCGCCAACTGAGGAAAAAGAGATCAGGACCCAAATTAAAAATTTGTTAGAAGCAGGAATCATAAAAGAATCACATAGTTCATACTCAAGTCCTGTGACTTTGGCAAGAAAGCGAAATGAGGGAAAAACTAGACTTTGTATTGATTTCAGAAAACTAAATTTAATTACTAAGACAGATGCAGAACCCTTACCCAGAATTGATGATATTCTAGATAAATTAAGCAGAGCTAAGTACTTTTCAACTTTGGACCCTACCTCAGGGTATTGGCATGTACCCGTCCACCCAAAAGATACTGAGAAATTAGCATTTGCCTCTACTTTTAGCTTATACGAATGGCTAAGACTCCCATTTGGTTTAAAGAACGCCCCTGCAATATTCAATAGGACTATCAGGAGAATTTTAGATAAATATAAAGTTAACTTTGCATGCCACTATTTTGATGATATTATAATTTTTTCAGACTCCAAAGAACAACACCTTGAACATTTAGAGATACTATTTAACATTTTCAAAAAAGAGAATATCAAGTTAAAATTAACTAAATGTACTTTTCTGCAACAACAAATTAATTTTCTTGGATATAATGTAAGAAATGGGAAAACTGCCCCAGACAACATTAACATTGAAAAGATAAAGTGTTTGAAACCACCAACTAATGTAAAAGAACTCCAAAGATTCTTGGGCACAATAAATGTGTATAATAAGTTTATTCCAAAATATGCAAAAGTAAGACAGACATTAAATACATTATTGAAAAAGGGAGTAAAATGGGGATGGTCAGACAAGTGCCAAGAAGCTTTTGAGGATCTTAAGAATTTATTGATTTGTAAACCAATATTGCAATTGTATGATGTAAACAAAGACTGTCATTTATTTGTGGATGCTAGTAAACAACAGGTTGGAGCTGTTTTAAAACAGCCAGGTGAAGATGGGGTGTTGCATCCCATAGCATATCACTCTCGTGTATTAAAGGACTATGAGGCAAATTATTCTATTACTGAACTTGAGTGTTTGGCAATTGTGGACAGTTTAGACAGGTATTATCATTATCTCCACGGGAAAAAGTTCACAATTCACACAGACCATGCTGCCTTAGTTTGGCTTAGAAATGTGAAAAATCTTCGAGGTCGACTCTTTCGCTGGTCATTAAAACTAAGTATGTTCGACTATGAAATTAAATACCAGAAGGGAACTGCAAATATTGAAGCTGACATGCTTTCAAGGAACCCTATTCTAGAACCTAAAAGCCAAATAAATCATTTAATTGAACTAAGAAAAATTGTAGAATTTCAAAATAAAGACAATGTACAGGGACTTAAATATAAAAAACTAAATGATGTAATCTACATGAGAAAGAAAGGATTTTTAAAAATTGTAGTACCATTTTCATTGAGGTTAGAAATTTTAAAAAGAGCCCACGAGGATTATGGACACCCTGGAATAAATAAAACAATGCAATTACTCACACCCAAATATTATTGGCCCAAAATCAATGAGGACATTAGTAATTACGTTAAACATTGCCATACTTGTCAATTAAACAAAAAGAAAAGACAGAAAAGGTTTGGATTGCTGCAAGAAGTACCTCCGACAGACCAACCCTTTGAGTGCTTAAGTTTAGACACAGTAGGCGGATTTAATTACTATAATTCCACAAAGAAATATTTACATTTGATAATTGACCATGCAACGCGTTATATTTGGGCTTTTTCATTAAAAAGCGTAACTACGGAAACTTATACGAATTGCTTAAAACAAATATTCCAAAGTCAAACACCAAAAAAATTGCTAACCGACAGAAATGCAGCTTTTACATGTTCAAAGTTTAGAAGATTTTTAGAGCATAACAATGTGCAACAATTACTTACCTCGAGTCATCATCCACAAACGAATGGAAAGGTAGAGAGGGTAAATCAAACAATAATTACTAGATTAAGGTGCAAAGTACATAACTCAACAAGCAAAACTCCTTGGAAATCCCTATTAAATGAAGTAATTAATGAATACAATCATACGCCTCATTCAGTCACCCAAATGACCCCAGCTTACCTACTTTTTGGAATATTACCTTATGAACCTCATGTTAAAAAACAAGATTTTTATCCTCAGGTAGATGAGGCGAGAAAATTAGCTAAAGAAAGGACAATTAATTACCATAATAGGAATAAAGTAAAATATGATGCACGTTTTGTAGAATCTAAATTTAATGTTGGAGATTTAGTGTTATTCGAAGAATTTCATTACCCTAATACAAGAAAATTAAGCTCACCCTATTCTGGACCTTACACTATTCTAAAACAAATGTCAAAAGTTAATTATGAAATTGATAGAGCAAACTTTCACACTAAACGAGATTCTGAAATTGTCCATGCTTGCAGATTGAGATATTATAATGCACCAGAGAACTTAAAACTACACCACGAATAATGACAAACATTAGATCCATTTTTCTTTCTTTTCTATGTGATGCTTAACATCATTATATATATTTTTTAATTGATATAATTAATTATGTGTTGTCCTACTAAAGATATATTTAAAAAAAAAAAAAAAAAAAAAAAAAACTGTCTAACTTAAACTTTCTTCTTAAGAATACTATTATATGTGAATTTTTTTTTGGATCTCAATTTAAACACCGGCTATGACAACTCTACTTCTTTAACCTTTCAGTAAAGTTCCTATTTCTTGAAAAACACTTTCCTATCACCCACCTCTACAAGCGCGTTGGATGTCGTCCCAACTGTTTAAGATCTTTTTTAATTTTTTTTGCTATTTGTTTTTAATTCATCAACCCAGTCACTTAAAGTGCTGAAGATCATATGCTTGAGTAATGACTAAAACAGGGCTGGGATGGCCACTCCTTTTGTCCTCCCATTTCTATATATTATACTCCCACAGGTATGACAACTGCACCTTTTCCTTTTTCTCCATCTGTGTACTATGCAAGATGCTGTTTTTCAACGCAGTCATATTCTGTCGGAGATTTACGGTTAGTCCACTGTACGGCTAAAAAGACTCTTCCTCCTTATTAGTCAGAGAACAATATGGAGAAAGAAAACCCACTTGTTACACAAACATAAACACAACCCTCACTGCTTAGAGGTAGAATTAAAAAAATTTGAAACTAAGAGTTTGGGTAACACACATACAACAAGGTACCTTCAAAACAAGGAAATGGATCCACATAAACTTATAATAAATGTACAAAAATGAATAGTAGATAAATAATTTGAAAATAAAGTGAAAAGTATTGAGAATTAATAAATAAAGTTAGAATAAATATGAATAAGTATAATTAAAGAATATTGAATAGAATTTTGGAATGAATAATATTGTCGAAATAAAATGAATATAAGAAATGATGAAATGAGAATAATAAGAAATATAAAAGATATTAAAAAGAGATTTTTGTTGATAATAAGTAATATTGAAATAAAGGAGATAATGGATATTAAGAAAAAATAATGAGATAAATAAAGATACGAAAACTAGATAATGAGTGATATGTTTTGTAATTTTTATATACAATTGATATTTTTGAAGTGTGATTTTATTAAAACTTGTGATTTTTATTTAAAGTGTGATTTTTATTATAAACTGTGATTTTTATTATATAACTAAAGAACTAATTTTCTTTATATGCAAACAAGTCGAGATGATGTGATGTTTATGTATTCTACGTTTGTGAAGCAGAAATAACACAGCACTAAAAAGACTGTGATTTTTTTTGTACCCAACTACAAAGGACTTTTTTTTATTTAAGCCAAAATATTGTAAATTTTTTTTGGGTATTCTGCACTTGCGAGATGATAGGTCACAGAACCTACCGAACTGTGATTTTTTTTGGTACTTTTCTCAAGCAACATACTGTAGATAACATAATAAGGACAGTGAACTATAAGCTACCATGTGTACCTTACAAACTTTTTGGACTCACCCCAATGTTGTGAGAGTTGAGGAGGAAAGTACAATAACTTCAAATTATTATTGTCATGTTCTATTCCATTTACTTAACATGTTTGTTTGTTGATTTTGATATTTTCATTGTTATATTCTATTATTTGTGTGAGTCGACTCAAGTTAGTTTTTTTGTATTTAGTTAAATTTAATTGATTTTTTTTTTCTGAGATTGTGTTGTGTGGGGACTGCAGCCCTGCTCAACATTGTTTTCAGTTGATGATAGGTACATTTTAAAAATTTAATTTTTTTTTTCACAGCAACAATATAAGAAATTTACATAATTTACAATTTTCTATAGTTGATCATTAATTACTATAATTTTTTTTGTTTTTGTTGTGTTCATAAATTAGTAAATCATTAGTGTATTTTTATGTATTCAAATTTGAAATGTGCCATGTCTTGCCATGTGATCATCATACTAAATTAACTTAAAACATATGTTCCTTTTCAAACTTTTCCAAATTTGTGGTCGACGCCCATTTTTCCTCACATGGTCGGGTGAGTCTGTCCTCCAATGCAGGCATTGTTGGTCAGCCTCTTCTCGGACGGGGGGGATATTCTATAACATTAAAAACCCCATACCATTTTAAAATCTAACATTATTCTAAATTCCCTTGGGCGTACGAGCTAAATTTCGCTTTTGATTCTAAACTCTATTAACCTCGAGAGAAAATATTAAATGGCTTCCTTTTTCAAAAATGCGCGGCGTCCCCCATATTTTAGATAAGCTCTGCGCAGATTACATAAAACCACATGTGACTTATCGACAACAGCAAATCCCTAATCGCTATGATGATCACATGACAAAGTTTATATAAACCACATGAACGGAAACATGTACGCTTTTCGGATTTTGTAGCTGTATTGAGAAGACGTATTCGCCGACGAAATAAAAACTAGTATAATGCTGTAACCTGCCGCGTCGTTTTTTCGAGCCACGACTACATCTTCATTCCCTGTGATGTGCTGGACGCCCATTTTTTCCTTGGGTTGTCCAGTATGTTACATATATATATATATATATACACATATATATATATATATATATATATATATATATATACATATATATATACATATATATATATATATATATATATATATATATATATATATATATATATATATATATATATATATATATATATATATATATATACATATATATATTTACATATATATATACATATATATATATATATATACATATATATATACATATATATATATATATACATATACATATATATATATATATATATATACATATATATATATATATATACATATATATATATATATATATATATATATATATATATATATATATATATATATATATATATATATATATATATATATATATGATTTCATTCCTTTGCTCTACTATACGAATATTATTCTTATCATGTAGTGTATTCAAAATCTTCGCAGTTGCAACTACCAAGCAACGGTAAGACCCACTTTGAATTCTACTAGCGTGTCTTATGTAAAACCTTCTAAATCTTCATTGCAGCAGAAATGAGACCTGAATCGGAAAACAGTCCTGGCTTTCGTTCAACTTTGAACAAAATGCCAGTGTAATCTTACAAAGGGGTTGCGTGATAAAATTTTTATGGCCTAAGGACTGTCCTGGCTCATTATCAAACGCTATGATCTTACAAGGGCTAAAAAATTTCCTTGATAGTTGAAGGACTTAAAATACAGGGTGCGGCAGAATGGACTTTCACAAACCAAATGGTCTTAAAAAAGGAGCGAAACAATTGAAAAGAAAAAGCCTTATATTTTTGAAAAGCAATAACAATCGAGATTTGTTTTCATTTAGGTTTTGAATTTAACATCACCCAGGTAGTGCTCTTACTCGCGATGCAATTCTCTGAAGTTTTCATCTGTTCTCTAAAGTTTTATATCACTGTGTTGGTCATCTCCGTGGGAATGGCGGAAAATTCTTCCCAAATAGTAGAATCCCTGACTCGTTGCACATTTTCAGGTGTTATAAATTTCCACTTGGTTTTCTTGGATACCTACTTGCTCTCTCATTGGATACCCATCGCTCGATTGTTTTTCTATCCAGAACGGCATCAATTGCATAGAGCTCGAAGCACGTCCTGTGTCGTAAATACAGAACGGACTCGTGGCACATTTTTCGTTTTTGCAATTTACCGAGGATGACACTTTGGATTCCTTGGTAATGAAGGTCTACTTGCTCTCAAGTCTAAAAACTCATGGCATAATTGAACTTCGATCACGGATGTAACTATTTGATTAGTTAGCCCTATGTGTCGCTGTTACTGAATAGTTGTTTTTAAAAAACGCTTCGGTAAGTAAATCTCGATGTTCACAGGACCCACTCACGGTGTCTATTGACAGTTAGAAAACCTGCCCTAATTATATATATATATATATATATATATATATATATATATATATATATATATATATATATATATATATATATATATATAGATATAGATATATATATATATACGTATATATATATATATATATATATATATATATATATATATATATATATATATATATATATACAGGGTTTGTATAAAAAGTATCGGGAATAGTTTTTGAAAAATAAATTTATTTGAGATATTGCTACAATTCCTCAAAAGTCTTCAACATACATCCCTTGAACGTCCACACACTTTAGCCCGCGGTTTTTCCACGATTCGAAGGCCCCCTGGTAGGCGAATTCCGGAACGTCCTTAAGGGTACGCGTGCAAGCCTCTTTGACGGCACTTTGGGTCCCATGGTGATGTCCGTTGAGGGAGGATTTCACTTTTGGGAATAGGAAATAGTCTGCTGGTGCCAAGTAGGGACTTTAAGTGAGTTGGGGAATCGTCGCGATGTTGATATATATATATATATATATATATATATATATATATATATGTGTGTGTGTGTGTGTGTGTGTGTGTAAGGAAAAAACGTAAAACTAAAATATAGGGTGCTTTTGTTTGGGAAAAAGGGGAATTGACAATCAAAAATTATTAATTAACGAAAGTTTGGCATAAAAAGAAGAAGGGTTGTTAATAGTAAAATCTATCAATAGGGGTCGCCACCGGACGGGTATCTTTCAGAAGAGAGATAGTTTCAGACGAAGCAAGTTACGTAAGGATTTATTCGGATGAGGGGTTAACATTACATAAGAGGAAGCTTTGAAAACATACAATTTGAGTCAGCAAAAAGATTGGGCGGGAGTTCAACAAAGGATATCTAGTTAGTCGGTACAGAGATCTGATGGAGAGAGGACGTATGTCTTGAGAGAGAGCCTCGATGGAGTGGTTTGCATAATTATGTTAAAGCTCTGGTAATTTAATAATGAAAATAAATGAGTCTCTGTCATCTCATCTAATCATTCGGTCCACGATTGTCGTACTTCTACTTAGATCATTAACTTTGTCATCTGCAATTCTCATTTCTCTGTTGTTTTTCCACTGCATTTTTTTTCTTTTGACGTTTCTTCTTCTTGTTGATATTTTGCTTTTTCAGCTCAAAACCATCGTCAACATTAGAACTCTCATCTTTTTCCTGTCGCTTAATTTTTGTTTTATCCATGTTTCTCTTTTCTCGTTGATTTAAACGAACGCAAAAAAAAATATATTATTTTCTTTTTTTTCTCACCAATTATAGTTGTGACAAAATTCAGTCATCTGATGCCCGGAAGTCCCAAATATTACGTTTTTTTAAGCACAGTTACTTTTCAAATTGCCACGTCTCACCAAAGGAAAGAAAAAGTTTTCATACAATGGGTGATCCACATTCATTCAGATTATTATATTTTTTGAAAAAAAAGAAGAAGGATATTTCAATATCGGAGCTCACGTTTGTCAACCAGTCACGAGAAAGAAACACTTATTGGATGAAATGACGAGTGATTGCAATTGACGATCGTCGGCTTTTCCCGAAAAATTTTTTTAAATCTCACCTCATGTAGGCTTGCACACTCCGACGCGGCTTATGACATGTTCCGTATCCATTTCATTATTAATTAAAAACAATCGTAGACCGAATGATTAGAGATGACAGAGATCACTTAAACTCGTTTATTTTCATTATTAAATTACCAGAGCTCCAACATAATTATGCAAACCACTCCATCCGGGCTCTTTCTCAAGACATACGTCCTCTCTCCATCAGATCTCTGTGCCGACTAACTAGATTTCCTTTGTTGAACTCCCGCCAAATCTTTTTACTGACTCAAATCGTATGATCTCGAAGCTTCCTCTTATGTAATGTTAACCCCTCATCCGAATAAATCCTTACGTAACTTGCTTCGTCTGAAACTATCTTTCTTCTGAAAGATACCCGTCCGGTGGCGACCCCTATTGATAGTTTTTGCTATTAACAACCCTTCTTTTTTTTATGCCGAACTTTCATGAGTTCATAATTTTTGATTGTCAATTCCCCTTTCTCCCAAACAAAAGCCCCCTGTATTTTAGTTTTACGTATATATATATATATATATATATATATATATATATATATATATATATATATATACGTACGTAATATACATATATATATATATATATATATATATATGTATATATATATACATACATATATCCATATATATATATATATATATATATATATATATTCTGGAGCACCATCTATATGCTTTTCTTAAACTGGAGAATAGTATAAAAATATAAACTGCGAAGTAAGGTTGATAAGAGGATAAAGGGAAAGGTTGAATTAAAAGGTATTCAGGATGATATTCGAGAGAATGTTTCGGACTGGTCTATAGGTTACGACGCAGCTTCGAAGTCCATAGGCTAGGTAGTATATTTTCAATAAAAAAATCTTAATAGGTATGGTAATATAGATAGAAATAGGTCGAAAAAAATTACGAGTCCATACAATTTCAGGCTAATAGACGGTTTACTTGTTCATTCTTTTAAGAATTCGCGGTAAGAGGGAAAAGTGAATGAGATAATTTTGTTTTAAAGAAATCAATCGTTCATTGCAAAACAAGCTAGAAATATCCTGTTTTCTCAATATTACATGGTTTTTATATATTTAACTCAAATTAGTTTTGAAACCTCTAGAATACCGACTAAAACTTTCATTTAAGATATAGTTAGATAAATAGGGATACACAAGATTTAACATGTGTGTTGGCGAATTAATCCTTGTGGAAGCAGAAATTACATTACGATAAATCTAAATAGAAGGAATATTCCAAACATGACTTATAAGCAGCATTACGTTTTATCTGCCATGTAAATAGAGGTAAATGCATATCCACAGGACAGATCAAATGCCTTTGCATTTAGGGGGATCGCATGTAGATTAGATATAATGTGAATTTTAATAGCATATTATGTTGCAGTTATGAAACTTCATTACTGTGGATTGTTTTAATCCGAGATCTAATTTTCCTCGAATAGATGCATACATTAACATCCATGTAATGGGTTGGAGATATAAAATGGACACTGAAATTTACTTTTTATATCACCGGAAAACTAACGGTTAACCTCAACATCTCTTAGGGTACCTAAGTTTTAATGTGTTTATAAATTGATTAATTGGATACAGTTATTAAACATTTGGGACCAATATGTGGGTTCTAAACATTATAAACTAATGGATATGCATACATCTAAATAAATAAGTATATATTTACAGGGTGGTCATAAAACAAATTTGCCAATATATGGACCTCTAGCGGTATTTCCGTTCAACCGATCAAGATAACATTTCAGATATAGTAATTTAGAGGTATGAGCTCGGGATTCTGTGAAAGGTAACAAAGTGGTGCTCACGGTTACGGTTATAGGTACAGAAACTCGAAATTTTCAAACGACAACGCCCACTTTTTTCCGTAGCAAAATTCTCAGCGCATGCGAAAACCATAAAGAGCTTTGG
Organism: Dolomedes plantarius; assembly: GCA_907164885.2. Lineage (NCBI taxonomy): Eukaryota > Metazoa > Arthropoda > Arachnida > Araneae > Dolomedidae > Dolomedes > Dolomedes plantarius. Next base: position 37,401,649 of record OU015503.1, on the reverse strand, counting down.
AACGGTGCGTGTATCACAAAAACGGACGCATTATGCACGCACAAAAAACAGCTCTGCGAAGGACCAACAAAAACACGATCCGGGGACACGGAGTAAATTTGCATATGCCAGAGGCAATACACGAATCACTGATGACAACACAGATCAGACAAGAGAAAACTTTTGTTTGGATTACACATTTTCCACATGGGAGCCATCATCGTGTTTTTGGTGGCCGTTCGCAGAGCTTTTATTTGTGCGTGCATAATGCGTCCGTTTTCGTATGCGCTGAGCATTTTGCGACGGGTAAAAGTGGGCGTTGTTATTCGTAAATTTCGAGTTTGTGTACCTATAACCGTAACTGTGAGCACTACTTTGTTACCTTTCACAGAATCCTGAGCTCATACCTCTGAATAACTATATCTGAAATCTTAACTCGATCAGTTGAACGGAACAGCCGCTAGAGATCCATACATTGGCAAAGTATTTTTATGACCACCCTGTATATATGTATGTATAATTAATGAAAGTCCCTAATTTATTAGCATATTACTCAAGGTAGTGTTTATTTTATGACTAAAAATTACAAAAGCCAATAAGTAACATTTTTAATCACACGTGAGCTACTATAACAAAAACCGTATTTTGTTGATTAAAAGTGATCAAATTAGGAAACCCATGGTCTATAAAATTCCATAAGATATTTATTAATATTTTAGCCTTTGTGAAACTTATTTTTGACAGAAATATAAAAAGGCTTCTAATTCATTTAACTTTTCAATGTAGATTCATAAATTTGGATAAAAATTTAAAAGGCATAAAAAGTAACGATTTTTTCCCTCCCAGTCTACTAATTAAGCCGCTCCGAAAATTTTTAGTAATTTAAATTCCTTTATACATATATATAAAGCATTACATATATATCGCTTTATACATATAGGGCTTCGAAGGCCTTGAAATGCCTTCGAAATGATTTATGACATTTTTTGGTAAATATAATTCAGTAATTATCCGTATAGCTTGGGCAAGAAGTAAACAACTAAACAGAAAAGTACCAAAATGTATCAAAATTTTGACATACATATAAATATATACATACATACATATATAGAAATACAAATATACATAACGCATACATACATATATACATACAAAAGAGGTAAGCAACAAACAAGTAATCCTACATTAATAACCCACGGTAATTTCGTTAGAAGAGACTACCTGATTTTTTTCCTTCTACGCCGCATGAAAATGTTTGCTATACTACTCGGGCCGCAACATAGTACACTATGAACTCTTAATATAATAATGTAAAACATAAAGCTCAAAGCCTAAAGAAAATTCAAAAGTCAATTTAAAATTTAGTGGGATTTTTTTCACGCTGAGGCAAACTTTTGACTACTAGCCAAATCAGGTTTATACTTGCTACATGCTACTTTCAATACATCATGAAAGTATCAGTCACTAAGTCAGTTATTACATGCATTCTTTGCATATGTCTTTTTGGAAATAGAGGATCCACAAAGGCACGTTGATTCGAACAACGTGAGGAGCAGGTGGCACACTTTTGCAAAATTTGGTATTTTTCAGGTACTCATTTCCAAAATGGTGTTTAGAAAAGCACTTGCCTGATATATAGTGTGAATGTCTCGGATCGCACATTCAAGTTTGGTGGGCCGTAGGTTTAATACCCCTGCTTTAGATGGTCCTAACGACATATCTTATCCCCCCGTCGATCCCATTTCGACTCCTATCCCACCCCCGTATGCTCTACAAGTCAATATCTAATTTTATATAAAACGGTTCTATAACTGACTGACTCACTGACTGATATACAACGCACAGACCAAACCGCTGTACCTAAAGGGCTGAAATTTTGTATGGTGATTCCTCTTATAGTGTAGGGGTGCACTAAGAAAGATTTTTGAAAATTCTTCTTAGATTTTTTTAAATTAAATTTTTAAGCTGTTTTTATAACATTCTTTGAAGTTTGTATTTAATATAATAATTTGAGGGTTATTAAATTTAAATCACGAGAAAGATCATAGAAATTCCTTTAAAATGAAATCTTTTTCGAATCTTTACCTCCATTTTCTGAATTTTGGTGAATTTTTGAAGATTAATTTTTAGAATTTAATTTATTAAATGCTGATCATTTGATTTCTTTTTCTGGTTCTTTAAATAAATTTATCGTCTCGTGCATAACAACTAAATAGACAAAAAAATATTTTTTTTTCTAATGCGGCAGACGATTGGACATTATCCAAAAATTATTAAAATACAATAAAAGATATTATATTCCTCAAACTGTACTATATTAACTGTACTATATTCTTTAGTATGTCCTATTACATTTAATTTGAATATTTTCTTCTACATTATTTTGTCTATAAAAATATCCTTTACGATTTTTTTATAAATATATATATTTTTTTGTTTTTTTTACATCAATTGTATACATTGATCGTCGTATTTTATATATATATATATATATATATATATATATATATATATATATATATATATATATATATATATATATATATATATATATATATATATATATATATATATATATATATATATATTTGGCATTAATTGCATACATGGACCATTGTATTTAATTTGAATGTACTCCGTAGCGAAGTGCGGGTTTTCATCTAGTTGTTCTATAAATTACTTATAAATAAATAATTTTTTTCCTCAAAGAGTCCCTTTAAAATCTAGCTATATTACGTTAAAAAAATATTTGTATCACGCGCTTTCAAAAAAAAACATTAATTTATTTGAATGACCTAACAAATTTGCAGCGAAACACTAAAATCCTTAGGCAAACTTAACTTAATCTGTAGTAAAAATCCCACTTAAGATAAAAAGTGCCATTTGTACCGCGTCCATTCGTCTTAAAGTGTTCTCTGTTTACCCGAAGGATTCCAATTAGTCTTCCGCTGAATTATTTAGAGCAATTCAAAAGCCGCCTAAATGGCAACCCCGGGGACCAGAAAGTAATGAAACTGAGATAACACGGTCATTCGTTAGATCCGGGCTATTTGCTTTCCAGTTAAGGAAAAGAAAAATCTTTAGTGATTTTTCTTGAGCTTCAATGAGCTCACTGTCCTTGTTAGAAACCTTTATCCATGAAATGCCGATGGAATGGAGCTATTACACAATGCAAAGAGCAAACCTAATGGCTAAGGCGTTAATACAGAGCATCTAATTTAGGTAATTTTGCACACAATGTTTGTAGAATTGATATTTTTTGTTGTTGAAAATATCTATTTGACTATGAGATCCGTTTTGTTGTCATTTTTTTTTCTTTTGCATTTATTTTCTTTTCACACACACACACACACACTTTATGTATACAGACTCGGGACATGTTTATAACACATGTTCTAGACACAGTCCTAGTTGTCCACATAAGTTAATTCCATCCTGATACAGTCTGGTGTGGTGGCTAGGAGGGAAGACATTTAAGTTAAAACCAAATACTTTATCTAAGTAACTCATGGTACAACAGTCCGAATTGCTTTTCAGCAGGGTAAACCAAGGCCTGCGGTGCCCATCTCAACTATCATAACCGCTTTAAAATCCTTTTTCCTTTAAACTTTTAAACTCGACCAAGGCTTAATCATCATTATTTCGCCATTTTCCTCTTTCTCTCAGCTAGCAACACGTCCTTTCAGCAGTGCCTAATCCCAAGGTCTGTGCTTTTACTTTCAAAATCCCCGTAGCATGACGATGACTGTTATATACAGACATCTCGTTATCTTGCTTATATAAGTTGCCTTGAATATCGAAAGTTGTCTGAATGGTGCTACCATCTATTTAATTTTTCGTTAACTATTTGTTCTCTATTTAAGTAATTTCAACTGACTTAATTTCAGGTCGTGACATATGTATGTATGTACACACATAGACATACACACACACACACACAGAGACACATAGACACACACACACACAGACACACACACACACACACACACACATATATATATATATATATATATATATATATATATATATGTGTGTATGTGTGTGTGTGTGTGTGTGTGTGTGTGTGGTCCAAATTTTTCCAATTTTATGTTTTAAATATGTTTCTCTCGTATTAAAATCCGTACTTCGTAATTCGGATAAAATTTTCTTGATTCCATCTTGATCGATCCAGTTTCTTGAATCCATCAAAATGATTCCTGTTGTATCGAAAAAAAAATGTATAACGTTCTGGAAAACTTTTATTTTATTTATACTACATCAAAATTTATATAATTGTGCTGAAATTGTTTTAGTTGTACATGAAAATTCAATATTTCGCAATTCTTATTATATCTGTTTTTTTCGGAACCTCTGAGAAATTCGAAACTCTATCGATGACATCCATCGTTTCTATAAAAGTTTAAAATTCTGGATTTCTATCGATATTTTTTTACGTTCTTTTTTTCAAAACTTCAGAATATCTCGTAACTAGTCTGGAACTTTTCTTGTTGGGAGTCGAAATACAGGATTTCTTATTTATTTCAAGGCTGTTTTAGTTTTAGTTTCCTATGAAATTCAAGAATTCGTAAGTCTATCTTATATATTGTTGTTGTACATACAGCGAATATTTCGCAAATCTGTCATATTGTAAATAATTTGAAAATCCATAATTCAGTGAATAATTAATGTATTATTAAAGTAACCGTCTGGAATGATCGTGATAGTTATGAATTTCCTTAATTTTTGATAGAGTAAGAAACATTCTGATGTAATCAAAAAATGTCGGAATTTCATAAACAATAAGAGAATTTTATCTGACTTATGAAGTATACTAATTTCCATGGGCTACAAATATATTTTAAAGAAAAAATAGAAAATTTTGGACTATATATATATATATATATATATATATATATATATATATATATATACAGAGAGAGAGAGAGAGAGAGAGAGATTGATTGGATAGATAGATATATATATAGATAGATATATAGATGTAGTTAGATAGATAGACAGATAGATATCCGTTAAGTGATATAACGTAGAATTTTTTCCCGACCGGAAAAAAATTGCATAATTAATTACGAATATGTCCACTAGATGGCGCTTCGCCTGTAAAGCACAAATTAGGTGGCCCGTGTGACCTTTTCGCAGGCTATTAAAATTTGGTAAATCATATAGCGAGGTTGGTGGTTTGTAGTATGATGAAAAAAGAACCGGTTTATTTCTCAAGTAACAATGGTGCATAAGAATAATAGAAAACCAATTACAAAACGTCTTTGGCCACAATTTTGGAGGTGACGCATAAAACGAAACATAGGAACATGAGATATTTACATGTCAAAACACCTTTGTAGACATTATTAAATGTTAAATATAACATAATGCGAAATTGACATTACAAAACCTCTTTGTGCACACTATTTGACTGTGTCGTTTCGACGCATCCAGGGAGAGAACTCTATGGCCAAAAGTTCTTCACTTCGATTTTTAAACAAAAAACACAATGTGTCATTCTGAATTAACAATTCTTTAGATGCGGAGAACTTAATCTTTAAAATGGTGCCGCATTTATCTATTTTGGTTATGTATGAAGGCAGAGAAAGGGATCGTCACAAAAAAATCACCGTATAGAAATTATATATATATATAGCTTTACCATGCAAAATGTATAATGTACACCTACACGGATGTTGCCAATAAAGATACGCATTAATAAAATCACAGAATGATAATAAAAGCAAACGATTTTTAAATTTAAAAGGTTAGTGCGATTGATAATGGTAAATGTTAAAATAAAGAAGGGTAGCGTGCGCCATCTAGTGGAAGAAAAATTGTTTATAATGTTTATACTTCAATTTTTAAATAAACAATAAGATGTGTAATTATAAATTAAAAATTCGCACGAAACAGAGATCTTAATCATTAGGATGGTACCTCATTTATCTTTTTTGGTTATGTATGAAGAGAGAAAAGGATAAAACAAAAAAGCACACCTTTTACATTAGTATTTACATTAAATATGCATATACTGACTGTTTATACATATACTGAATATTTACTGAAATACGAATTTTTAAAATGGCAACTGTAATCAAAATCAACTGGTATCCTAATAAACTCGTAGAACAGGAAGAAAACCCTGAAAATTTCGTTACAAACTCAGGAATTAAGTGCCTGTTACTATAAATTTTAGGTGCCTTTTGTCTTTATAGACATTTAGAAATACCTTAAATTGGTAAGTAATTTTTTTTAAATGCTCGTTTCATGTTAATTTGTAGGATCTTTATTTTATTTGTTTGTATCAGTCGAGTCCCTTGAGTATTATCACAGTACAAAGAATAAAACCAATATTAATTAAAATTTTAATTTTTTTTATAATTGTTGTTGTTTATATAAAAGCTAAACCATGTGCGAAGAACTTCTATATTGGTCACAATGAAAATTTTATTGTGTTGCAAGGTACTCCGGAAAGGTTTGTTGTTGTTGTTGCTTGTAAAAACCCTGGCAGGAAGTATTCCAGACCAAGTTAGTGTAGGCAAGCTGGCTTAGGGGTGCGGGGGTGGAGTATAATGGCACCACAAGGATCGGAGTCCAATTTAGCCAAGTGCCACCTCAATTTTGAACGAGCACCCCCAGGGGCGACATCTGGGGGATCGTATTCTCTCCCACCCTCTCTGACCTTATAGAGGGACTTTACAGTCTACGGCAAGCGTGTCAAACTCCAAGGCTGACATGGGCCAAATGAACTAGGTTCAACAATAGGACCGCTGTAAAAAAACGTATACCTAGAACCGCCGAAGCGGTAATTTTGACCGATGGGGTCTATAATGCTTTGCTATCACTTACTTTCCATGTTTTACTCTTAATATCGTTTATTACTATTATTATTAACATTTCCAATATTATATTTTATAATTATCTCTATAATTTCATCAGGAATTGTATACATTTTTAAAAACAAAAAAATCATGAATGAAATTAAACACTGTGTAATACAGTATTTCTATTATATTTTATACAAAGTAATACAAATGATACATTTAATAAAAATGATACAATTAATAAAAATGATACAGCTAATACAAATGATATAGTTAATACAAATAATTCAATTAATACTAATGATACAAATTGGTTGAAATCAATTTCTGATGGGAATTACTAACAATTCTTGGTAAGTAGAAATTAACTGAATGGATATAAATCGAGAGTTACCGTCTACATGCATTATACTTAGTTACATTCCTTCTTTCCTGCGAAATAAAATCAAACATACTATGTTATTTTTGGCTAAAATAAAGCTAAAATTATTTCCAAAGTATAGAGAATGTACCGCATGTATGTTCATGAACTAAACAATGTGTATTCACACAATTTTCACAAAAAAAAATCCTGTTTACCACTTTAGCGGTGCATTTGCCGCAAGTCGGTTTCCTTCGAACTTTCTACTTGTCCATTTTTTATTCCCTTTGCAACTAGAACTTTGGCACTGATTTCTCTATTTAGCTTCTTTGTCGCTAAGTAAGTGAGGATGTACTGGGTAATGAAATCTTCGATGCTTTCATCGAATTTGCATACGATTCTCGCATCTCAGATGTTAACTGCAAAAGAAAGTCGCGCCGTTGAATATTATTTCCGGTGCTCTCCTTACATAGTATCCAAGAATTAATGCCCGCGAAATCTAGAATATTATAAAATACTTGAAGAGGCCATCGTCCAGAACAAGCTTTTGTGAAATACTTTCGTGTCATTTGGTCGAGCACGTCAACTCCAAATATTGTTGAATTATAGAACTTTACAATTTCTGGTAAGTGTTTCAGTTCCTACTGTAACTGGTGAATGTAGGGAACTTAGCAGTAAAATATTTTTGTTCTTCTTTCCTTGATATACTGTCAAAGTTATATAATCTTTGGCAAGGATTTTGCTGCTGAACAAGGCACTTTTATCATTTTTTACGGCCTTAGGAATATATTTCCTTCCGCGATTGACTGTGCCAACAATGCTTGTTTTCATTGGCTTCAGCTTTTCTGGAAAGCGCAGTGAAGTAAACAAGTTATCTGTTGTAACGTTGTAACCTCTGTTGAAGTAAGGTTTCATTATATGAAGAACAACATATTCAAATAAACTTTGATTGCTTGGTCGATCGACATTTTTACCCAAGTAAGGGAATCTATTCAGTAAATATTTTGTTTCAACATCTGCCAATAGTTAAAACTTATGCTAGATTTATCAGGCTTCTGTGGCATATACTGTATGGACTTGCATCTTGCTTTGGTTGGAAAAAGCTGCGCATCGATGGTCAAGTTTTCTTCCGGATTATAGCTTTCGGTTACGCATCCAATTATGTCACCTGCCAGATCCACTTCTTTAGGGGGAGGTCCAGATACTTTTGGCCAGATAGTGTACTAAGAATGTAACGAACTACAGATTTAGCTATAAGTATGTTATTTGTTGATTTATAGCGACATTAATAAAAAATCTTAGGAGAAATGATTGAAATTTTAAATGTAATTTCATGTGATCGCCTGTATTTCTTTTAGATTTCAAAATATGGATTAGCTTTTAGGTCATTTCTGTCATGAGTGTTTTACATACGTACGATAAAAAGAAATTAATGATATATTACGCATAACCTTTTTTGTAGACCTGAGCTGTTTACGTAAAAATTTGCTCCACTTCGACAAAATATCCTTAATTTTGTAAAAAATTGCATAGTTTTGGTCTATTTTATTCCTAATTTTTGGATTTGGATAGTTTGACCTTCCAAAAATAAAATAGAAATTTTTCTCAAGTACAGCTTTTGAAAAAACAAACGGCTCCTAACGTAGAAGGATAACTTAACCATAAAATCTTGGTTGGAAGCAAATTTAATTCACTGAATTAATAGGTATTCTGAAAATTGCTGGCATTTTATTTATACAGATATTTTAACAGTAAGGGAATTATGTTGAGACAAAGTCTTAATTTAAATTAAGAAAAAATATAAATTTCTATTACCTTTAAATCCGTATTGAGCTTGCATTTATATATATATTTAAAGACTATTTGGAACAATAAGGGTACTATGTTCAAACAATATCGTGAAATAAATATACATTTCTATTACCTTAGTTTCCGTGATTTTAAACGTCTTTTCTGCCGGCATTTACTTTTGCACACTAGAGACTTTTTGAAACAATAAGGGAATTAAGTTTGAACAAAGTTGCCAACCATAATTTTAGTACATAGAAAATTTTACATTAGACTCCTTAACCTTTAAAATGTCTATTCCTTTTTAATAACACTAGTCAGATAGTTAATACTCGCTTTAAGTTAGTGGAGAAATTTAACGCTTTTTTTAAAGACAGATTTGATATACTTTGATTTAGGAACGATTTTTTCTTATGAAGATAATACCACTGTGCACTGTTTTATCTGTCATGGATTACATTTATACAAACTTAGAGCTCTAGCAATACATGGATTATTATGTTCGGGCTTATGAGATTAAAGATATAATTCAACTTGAATCTTTTTTGTTTCAAAATCAAATTATTGTTTTGGTTTGTTATATTTGGATCTATCGAATCAATGATCTGATGTCAAGATAAAATCATGAAAACCCCTCAAAGAAACCTTTTCAAAAGATCATCGCCTAAAATGAACATTGATTGCAGAATATATATCGCAATTTCCAGATAAAACCAATCAAATAATTTTCATGAACTCTAGAATCATAAATTAATAATCATTCCCAGCATAGACATTTTTCAAACACTCGCATGTCTTGACATTTTCAAGACATTTCAATCCTAACATTTTATTACATTTTTGTGAATTTTTATCCAATGTCCTGTGCTTGGATGAAATCCAAATTTACATCTGATCTAGAAACATTATTAACAAACTTATTAAAATAATATGCATAAATAAGCAATTATTGTAACACTGATTATATGTTTCGAATTAAAAATAATATGGATGAAGTGATCAAAAACTTCATTTTCCCGGATTCTGAAGGGTATTGTCGCTTTCTTCCCAGAAATTTTTAACAAAACTGTTTATTTTCGTTCTAAAACTGAATTGTTACCCAAATTTTAGGTTACCGGTGGACACTGTAATTCCAGTGAAATAACATGGAGGAAGAGGTCAATAAAATAATTTTGCCTATTTCAAATTTATACAAATCCTTGGTTTTTTCGTCGGAATTTTTCACAAATAATTCGTTTCTGTCCCATTTAGAACATTTGGCCTATTCTTAAGTGGGCAACGTAAAGATTTAATTGAATAAAAAATTACGTGAAAATACCCCTATTTGTTTAGTTATTTTAAAGACATACAGGTTGTACATCTTTTTCACCAATTTTTATATAATTTATATATATATATATATATATATATATATATATATATATATATATATATATATATATATATATATATATGTAATATCGGCGACGTGGAGGAACAAATAACAGGCCAGAGTGGATGACGTCGCCGATACACATGATGACAAACCGAGCATTTTCCCGCAAAGACTCCCAACGCAGACACAGAAACCAGATATACGTAATTGAATCTAAGGCATTTTATTAAGTTTTCCAAGTCGTCCGCCCGGGATTATATGACAGACCGATTCTTACAGAGTGTGTCTAATTTTAGACACCAGATAGTTTTATAAAGTCATTCCATCACGTGACACAGAGGTGTGACTTACATTTTGATTGGATAAAAGTTATTTGTTGATGCTCTGATCTGATCTAATTCGGTAGCCACGCCGCGTCGAGCTTAATTTCGGTAAAAAGTCAGCCATCTTTAATAATATTGCCTGGGGTTACAAAGGCTATTACTATGGGATTTCTATATAAGTTTTACTGGGATGACACTGCTAAAATTTAGAATATCTCTTGGATTTTAACACGAATGCCCAAGGGAAATTACCTATTTCAAGGGATTAAAAAAGGGTTTGTAATTTGGAATAGTAAAGTGAGGAATTAATAGTTTTTAAATGTTAAGATTGTTGAATTAAGAAATTACTAGTTTTTAATATTATATATATATATATATATATAATATTTGCACCTAATCACCGGACTTTCACCTCAAGTTAGAAGATAGCAGTATTTCTTGGATAAACAAATATGGTTGAACTACCCCTAAAATATTTACTTATTTCAATAAATAACCCCTCCCCCACCCTATATTATGGAAATCGTCCGCTTCTGCATTAAACTAGACGTTTACCTTACCTTACTGTCCAGTAAACAGTATTACTTAAATAAAAATATGGAGAAATGAGACGCCAAAAATAAACTATTTCACTTATAGAAAATTTCGAGACAGTACTAAAAAATTAAGGTAAGCTGGTACCGGATTCTAAATTGTAACTTTTTTTTACCCTTAAACTTCCAGCCAAAAAGCTCACGTTGGATTGACGTATGTATAATAACATTGAAAATCATGTTCAGCATAGATATACTTTTAACATCTGTTAATTCCAAGGTAATTTAGTTTTTAAAGAGATATGAAAAATTGAATGAAACAAAATGTGCACTTTTACTATAAATAAGTAACTTGCAGACACGCAAGTCACTCCTGCCCTATTTTTATTTTAGGTACATTGTACGTTTCTAAGTAAAACCATAAGCTTACTCTAATTGCCTATTTTACTTATATAAAAATCCAGAGAGAACGTAGACAAAATAAATTTGCCTTATTGAAACGTGTACGGACATACAACTAGTTTTAAGTTTCCAAACGATTTCTCTTAAGTAAAAAAATATGGAGTTAGTTGTCCTTATTTACTAATTTCAGATACACAGAAGAGAAGGGCACTATGTAGCCTAGTAGCAGTGAGTCGGCTTTCGGTGCTCGGATTGAATCCCGACAAGCGCCAATAAATACCTCTGTGTCTAGGCCGGATAGGGTCACGTGAAATCCGTAGATCGGAAAGTCACTCTATGAGGTCAGAGAAGATAGGAGAGAGTACGAACCCCCCAGACGTAGCCCCTGTGGGTGCTCGGTCAAAATTGAGGTGGTACAGGCTAAGACGGACTAAGACCCCCTGTGGTGCCATTATAAACCGGAGCTACACCCCTCGACCTGCTGTTTATATGGATCTGGTCTGGAATAATTCCGGCCAGGGTGCATTAGAAAAAACAACAACATAGAAAAGATTCAGATTCCTTTCCTATCTATTTAACAGAATAGTTCATTTTTACGCTAGACTAAGTACATTAGACAATTAAAGAGTTGTAGACTTTTTAAAAATGATTGGTGCCGATTAAATTGTAACAGAAAAATGATTTTAAGGGGACAGTGGACCTTCGAACTTAACTTTTTTTTCTTTCAATGGATTTACGTGAAATTTGAATATGTGATTAGTACCATAGATATGTAAAAGTGGTTAAAATTTACTGATGAAATATTAATAATTTATGAATTATGAATTATATCAAAAATTGACAAAATTAAAAATGTTCCATGCGCATTTCTTTTGCATATGATATGGTAATTTTTATTTACAGGATACCTTATAGAACTAACAATGAAACGCATTGCTTATTTTAAGCATTTATTAAAAATATAAAGAGAAAAAAATAATAACAGAGAAAACACCCTTTTTATTATGCAAAATAGCTCTAAATCATCTTTTCAAGTACAAAACTTCGAAATTCTAAGCTACGAAGCATAATTATTTTCGATAAGGTTTATTTGATATACAGTAAAGTATATAAAACTTAAATTTCAAAGGAATACTTTAATAAGAAATGCGCTTGGAGTAGTTTGAATATTCGTATGACATGAAAATTTTTATTTTGAGAAAAACATATTTAAAGTTATTGCTATTAGTAACCACATTATATCTAAATTAAATACAAATGCCTATAACTAGTAAAGTAATCACAGAAATTAAAAAATATTTTTTCAACTCATTCCTACTCGTCCGTAGTTTTACAATTCAATAAAATAAAAAATCTAATTTTTGGATAAATTTCACAATTTTTAAAGTCCACTGTCCCCTTAAAGAAAATTTTTTGCCTAGACAAAAATGTAACATTTTGAAACAATCGAAATGTCAAAGCCATAGGTTGCTATGCTTTTAACATTCTTTAAAATGCCTTCTTTGCAAAATTACAATGTCAAGGCAAATAAATTTGTTGTTGGGAGAAAGGTTACAATGTTTTAAAAAGGTCCAAAATTTTTCTTTTGGTGCTACACAAAATTTGCAAGAAATGCTGTGAGGTTTCATTTTTAATGCATAGAGAGAACGCGCGCACAAAAGAAAAGAACTTTTATTGTGTATTTATAGATGAAATTTTAATCTTTTTAAAAAGATAGGGGAATTATCGTAAGAAGTTCACTTCGTTATTTATTGTAAACACTGACAATTTCAAGATATAGACAAATTTTTACAGCTATATATATATATATATATATATATATATATATATATATATATATATATATATATATATATATATAGCTGTTTTAAAAATGGTTTTATCTTCCAAATTATCCTTCAACTCCGTCCCATGCAAATCTGTATTTATACATATTAAAACGGATATTATTATCAAATAATTACATTCCTAAAAAAATAAATTAAATTTTAAGACAGAAATGTTTATCATCGACCCCCAATAGACCCCTGGAATACTATAGACCGTTTTTAAACAAGTTGTCTACCTGGACCCCATTGGGAATAAATGATTAATGCATTAAACGTAGATTAACAGAGTTACAATAACACTTGATTACTGTTATAAATCATATTTTAAAGTATCAAAATCAGTTTATTGTTCTATTAGATAAGGGAATGATTTAACACGCTGTTCTATATTTGGAACGTTTTATCAGGAATCTGAACTTTGCATTCTAAGTCGAGACTTAGTGGTTCTCTTTTCCCATGACAGACATTACATGTGACGTCAGCCAACACCCACAATTTGCGACCACACCCTTTGGAGCGTATCACGTCGTCAGTTAGCCAAACCTTTCCTACTCGCATGCGATTCTTTATTTCGCGGAGTAGTCATGCCTAATTAGTAGGGTATTTAATTTCCCTTTCAAGTTGCCCCCTGGGAGCAGAATTTGGGGAAGCCAAGGCAATAAACACATTCAGGGCATAGTTTATAAAAGTTTTCACAGATTCTTAATTAAAATATCGATTGTTTCTACTCTCGCCGAAAACAATTTAAGAAGGAAATTGAGCATTTGGTGTGGAAAAATAAGAGTGGTGCACTTAAGTAGAATTACATGAAGCAATATATTGTCTGTGCTCTTAATTAAAATTCTCTGTGATTCTCATTTAAGTGTGTTGAATGCGTCTATTACTAGACGAGGCAAATATGGCTGTATTTAATATATTGGAAGAACTCAGACGGGCTTTTAAATTGTATTGTATGGGAAGTATTCCATTATACTCATTATATGAGCATTTTATTGCCATATATGAGCATTTTATTGAATTTACCTTGGTGGCTTAATTGATTATATAGAATATTACTAATAAATTGAGGGAACAAATTATGAAGAAAGTAGTATATAACCAATTATAGCAATGTGTAAATTACGTGATGCATTAAAACGTTAAATAAGATGAAGTAATGCATTAAATATTCATTAATTTTTAACTTTATTTATTCTTGAATTTTACAGAATTCACCTGAGTACCTTAACTTTTTAACTGTCAGGTTATTTTGATGATTTCGGTAAGGAAAATGTCAATTTTCTTTTGCAAAAATCAAATGTTTAGTACAAAAAAACGTACATAAACTGCCATCTACTGATTAACGCAAAAATTCACCTCCCAAGATATGCTATAGAATACTAGTGCTGCGATCTGTTGAATAGAGCCCAAATCTGTATGTTCCGAGATAGATTCGGATTTGAAAATAAGATGCAAGAAAAAAAATCTACCCAGAGACTATCTCGAGTACGACATTTTGAAACGAAAGTGCCGTGCCCGATACTATCTCGGGCACGACAGTTAAAAGATTAACAGTCCAATGGTTAGGTCGCTGGATTCAGTACCAAAGTCTGTGGGTTTGAATTCCACTCTTGGAATGGGTGTTTGAAGTAGTTCGAAATCCCATTAACCAGTAAGTCCCTGTCAAATAAGCCCTCGCGCAGAAAAAAAGCGTAGCGTTCTCAATCAATTTATCATTTAATGGGACTGAGGCAGCCGGATGGTAGCGCGTCGGCTTTCGCTGCTGAGGGTGCTCGAAGCAAATTCCAATAAGGGCCATTAAATACCACCGTGTCTAAGGGTAGGAGAAAATACGATACCCCCAAGATATCGCCCATGGAAATGCTCGGTCAAAATTAAGATAGCGCCCGGCTAAATCGGTTTCCGCCCCTTGTTAAGCCATTATAAACCGGGACCCTACCCCTTAGCCTAACGCCTATATGGACCTGGTCTGAAATACTACTGGCCATAGGACATTAGAAACAACGACAATGGCAAAGCAATTAATAAATTATATTAAATATTAGTTGGTTACATATTGGTCGGTTGGTTGGTTGGTTATATATATATATATATATATATATATATATATATATATATATATATATATATATATATATATAATTAATAAAATAGAAAAAATAGAAAAATAGAATAGAAAAAATAACTACTAAAGATAAAAATAAAAATCATAAGTAAAATAAAATAGAAATAAAATTAACTCATAGTAGTAATAATAATAAAAAATAAATAATAAAGGGAATAATAGTCCTAAATTAAGGTAACCTAAGTAAGTATGTAACTGAGAATCCACTACCTCAATGGTTGCAAGATTTATGACGTCAGTCATCTTGCGGTTACAAGTTTTTAGCTTCCACTCTGACTAGCGCCAGGCTTGGTGTTCTTTGGATAAATACTTTGAATTAAACTTAATTCATTTATTAATCAAGTCTTCTGTTAATAATGGATTGTACGGTGTCTGAGTGTGTTTATTTTATAGATCATACTCATCAGAAACAATCCATTGGTTTTTATACAGTATTGATACCGCTGATGAAGAAATGCTGTCAAAAACCTTATTCATACTTTTCTTTACATGTTGTTTGTTCCTGGCTGCAAGTAGCTTTAGAGCTATTACTGGTTTTCTCTTTCATCTTATTTCTTATATATATATATATATATATATATATATATATATATATATATATATATATATATTATATATATATATATATATATGTGTGTGTGTGTGTGTGTGTATGCATGTATAGACATTCTCCAAGAGATAGTGTGAAGTCAACTACCGTTACCATAAAAAATCCCCAGCCTTTCTGCTTTTATCACGCATTACCAGTTTCTCCGGAAATACGGTACTATTACCTATTTGTTTTAAACGAATTTTTGTCTTCCTCCTAGGAGCATCCACTCCCGATCGCTTCCCGGAAAAACTCAGCGCTTTCGCTCTCCTATTGACTGGCACATTTTCTCACGGAGTAGCGGTCAGTTCTCTCTGCCCGATCGTACCAACACGTAGTGATAAATGGATGTTCATCCTTATGAATAGCTTGGACGACGTGATTCTCCTGTGGAACAGTTATCCCAGGAGCGTAAATATATATATATATATATATATATATATATATATATATATATATATATATGTGTGTGTGTGTGTGTGTGTGTGTGTGTGTAAGTAACACGCCGGCCCGGCACCGCGGAATAATGACCGGAACCGGCATGCCACAGAAAGTTGAAGTCGTAGTCGAGTGGTTAAGATCACAAATGTGCTTTCTTCTCTGCAAAAATACTATTTATTTCATATTCTGCTACATCTTCTTGGGGCAATGACAATTCCCAAAATCGCGCATGTACGCTGACGCTCGCCTATTTATAACCTAATAGAGGTATAGCAATGTGCTGCTAAAACTCTTGCAGCAATTGGCTGGAACCCTCAAATCTGGGCTCGGATACTATGGAAAACAACAGGGCTTATATAAGAAGTAACATGGGTTCTATAAAAGATGCCTGATTTAAGTCAATTATTTTGTTCTTGAAATCGAAAAGCGCAATTTACTTTACGCCCAAGGTAATTTAGAATAATTTAGAAATTAGTTAGGGTTTTTGGGTTTTATATGTTATATATATATATATATATATACATAAATACATACAGAAATACATATATCTCTGTGTGTGTGTGTACCTGTGTATATATATATATATTACCAAAAAGGCAAACGTGACGATTGTATAGTGTCATGCAACCTATAGTACCCAACAAATCGTAAAGGGAATCATCGTTTTTCTGCTTTTATCACACATTAGCAACTTCTCAGAAAATACTTTTCACGGCAGTGTTTTTAAAACGCACTTCCGTTCCGTAACGCTCCTTCCTACAAACTTCGACTCCCGAAACGAAATCACGCTCTTCCGCTCTGTCCATTGATTCGCATATTTTCTCACGGAATGGCGGTCAATTCTTCGTGCCCGAACTTCCCGGCACACGGTGAAAAATAGATGTTAGGCCTTATTAATAGCCCCGACGACGTGATTCCATTGCGGAACAGTCGTATCCAGGAGCGTAGAGGTATGAGTTGGTAGCAACAAAAATATGCGTTTCTATAAGTGGCCGGGGGCACGGATATTTGGCTATTAAGCCGTCTTTTTTTCCTTTTATCTCGCATTCCGTTTATAAAACTGCAAAGTTTTATGGACGGAAAAATTTTGGGTTTTTGTAGAGGAGAAATTTTAATGTTAGAGGAAAATTTTATGATTTTTTTTGCATTAGTATGCAAAACCTCCATTTCACCTCCATTCCTGATTTTTGGTGAATTTTTAAAGATTAATTTTTAGAATTTAATTTATTAAATGCTGATCACGTGATTTCTTTTTCTGGTACTTTCAATAAATTTATCGTCACGTGCGTAACAACTAAATAGAAAAAAAAATACTTTTTTCCCTTGCTAATACGGCAGACGATTGGACATTATCCAAAATTATTGAAATACAATAAAAGATATTATGTTCCTCAAACTGTACTATATTCTTTTGTAGGCATTAATTGCATACATTGACCGCTGTATTTAGTCTGAATGTACTCCGTAGCGAAGCGCGGGTTTTCAGCTAGTTTTTACATAAAATCCGGGTCCTTAACCTATTTTCCAACATAACTAGCCGCTGCGCGACCAGCATGGTCGCTTTTACTTTTATATTTTCTTTTGCAAACAACTCAACTGAAAGTAACAAATGTAAGGAATGTTACCATTACCTGTCATAATAAATATATTTGTTAAGGTGTATTCTCTATAAGGCTGATTCTAAAACATTGTGATTAAAAAAATGTTAATTTCCATAACTTCAGAACAAAGTTTAAGATAAGACTGCGAAACCCAACACCGATGATTTTAAAAATTACATCCCTCTCTGTATGTACTATTTTTCAAAATTAAGATATCTACACTTTATCATTACATCAAATAAGAAATTGTTGGGGAACATTTTTTTTTCACTTACAAATGGAGTAAAAATTCAGCAAGTAATAAAATATAGCGTGGATTACATCACTCTCTGTATGTACTATTGTTCACAATTCATTTATATGCAGTTTATCATATCAAATAATAAATTGTTGGGAAAATTTCTTCACTTATAAAAATGGAGTGAAATTTTCATCACGCACTGAAAAAAATGTAGAAAATTAGCTATTACTAGCTCTCGGTTGCTATGCCGTCGACGGTTAAGCCTAACTTCACGATCAGTTATGCTCTCTTTCACGCCTCTGTCATAATTATTTCTTCTTCGCTTTCTTTCTTGAGACTGTTCCCAAATTTCACTTGATCGTGCAGCTCGCTTTTGAGCATTCCTGAATTCAATGCGTAAATCCATTTGACACGCGGTTGCAAATTCCGGCCGGCCGGTAATGTTTACATCTGGTAGTTGCAGCCGTTGCCATTTGGAGTGTAGAAATATCGTCGATTTTTGTGCCGCATACCTACGCGTTATTATATATATATATATATAGATGGCTGCCTATATTGTGACCCTTTTCGTATCGCACGTTCCGGGTTTGTATCCTTCCCTCATAGAAGTCTGCAGCCTGATTTTCTAACTACAGTATCACGGCCGTTTTCAACGACAGTCCATCATTAATGGTGACCTAGAGCACAGTGTTAATGAAAAATTTTGAGAAAACAGACGCTTTACGATTTCATCATTATTTATCCCTTTCAAGGGCAACAACGTCCAAGATTTGCACGGTACAAATTTTTTTCTCGATTTTTTTTTAAACCTAAAGAATCTTGAAAAATTTTCAAATTAAAGGTTGTAAAATAATTTTACTTCTTTCAACTGATACCAGATGGCAGTACAAACCACTTTTTTTTCTCATTTAACTGGAATACATTGAATGCAAGTGAAAAAAGACTACATTTCGGCGTTTGCACTGTGCAAACGACGCCCATCAAAGGGTTTTAATGACTTTCCACAAGTTTCAAGACTGCATTTTTATGAAATTGTTGCAGAACGCTTAAATTATCGTCAAGTTTTGCTCACGCTGGGTACCATAAATGTTGATTGGGTCGCACAACACCAATCGTTTGTCCAATACTTTGACTGTCTTCGAGAGTTAAGGTGTCGAATGGTATCAGTTTTTAAGGAAAATGGTCAATTGCGGCGAAACATGAGTTGCTAACGTTATAGCGGAATCAAATCAACAGTCCATGAATTGGACGCATTCAACGTCACCCAAGTAAGTGAAGTTCGGGCAGACAATTTCAGCATGAAAAACTGTGTGCACTGTGTTTTGGGATAGGAAAAGAGTGTTGCTTGTGGACTTTATGCCCCGGAGTGACACAGTAAATGCTGAAACGTATTGTGAGACCATAAATAAACTGCTTCGTGTATTCCTAAACAAAAGCGGAGACATGCTTAGTGATCATGTATGTTCTTGACGTAATTCCTTCATTATCTTATAAATAGATCTCGTAAATTCAAAGAAATGAACACGAGTTTTATATTTTGTAAGCGAAACTAATAAAAGAAGGAAAGAATCAAATAATTAATTTTATAAAGTCGGGTTAGCCTAAAAATTTTATAATGCAATTAGTTGAAATAAAGTTGATTAAAACCAATTTGATGATGCATATTTTCAAAAGTAATTTATTACTTTTGAAATTGTTTAGTCCTTTTATTGTCTTATACAAATGTACCTAAACCTTAAAACTAACACTCTTTGTTTTAAAGTCCTTTGCCTCGAAGTTATGACATCATAATTTTTTTTAACCAACAATGAGTGATATATAAGCTAATTTCCTATCGCTATAATTTAAAATTTACTTTTCTCACAATTTCTACTTGAATATATATTAAATTCAAGATGGAATAGATATTGTTCAGATATAAACATGAAAGAAGGCCATTTTGGGAACAAAATTGGTAAGTGTCAAGATATATATTTATAAACAAACATCATAGAGTCGAAAATGGGATTATTCAATATTACAGTATCGTGCTTTAGAAAGAATCCAGTAGGCTTACGTTTTTAATTCGTTATTGAATAAAATAAAATTAAATAATGCAATTTCTAGTTTAATAAACATGTTTTTCCATTACGAAAATCAAAAGCTTAAGAAAGTTCTTCCCTGTTCAGTTGAAAAATAAAAATTAAAATTACATCCTGAAAAATGTTTAATTACGCGCATTAGTTAATTAGAAACTAATTAAGCCCTGATTATGCTCCAGGCGTCGAGAGGTAATATTAATTTAATAAAAACTTTACAGCACTTAAAAAGCGATCGAGTTACTCATTTTAAAGCTGAAACGATGTGCCAAAATTAGTATTAAAGCGTGAAATTTATAATTAGATTCAAAGTGAAAATTATATTGTTATTTAGAGAAGAGCGACTAGAATAAGCAAAACAATCCTATTTTTAGCTTATCTCATATATGTAATACCTAACTTATATGCAAATGAATAATAACTAACGTTGAAAAGAAGCGAATAAAGCAAGTAATACGTACATTAAAAACACATATAAGAAATATATAACCTCTGTGTCAACCATATCAAAGTTAGAATTTAAAAAAAGGTTCTCATTGACGCTGGATAAGAACACTAATATCAGTAGCTATATACTTGAGATAAGCAAAAAATAATAAGGCAAATTTCGCTAAAATTAGTGACTAGGGCCTACTAAAACCGAAGAATTTAATACCGAAATAGGGGCATATTTCTATGAATTGGGGAGCATTGACAAGAAACAGAAATAGAAAAAAACACGTTTTGTCAAATCAAAACCAACGGTTACTTAACGGTTAATTATTCGTGTATATTAACGGTTATATTGCTCACATATAACGGTTAATTATTCATATATGAATATGTGTCATTACATAGAGTTTCGAAGTATAATGTGTACAAAATGTGCTATAGCTAAATTAAATCATAAAATTACAGACGGGTGTAAAATAAAATTACTTATGTGTAAAACGTTGATTGTGATATATATATATATATATATATATATATATATATATATATATATATATTACTTATTTTCCTAAACGGTGTATTATATAATGACTTTTTAGTACATGAATTAAAATTTCTAAAAATTCGTCTGCTTTACATAAGAACATCGTTCTAAACAATCTCATTTAATATACTTAGTCGTAATATATTTTTATTAAATAATGGCTAATAGCTGAGAAATACACGCAAAAAGTAGAGCATAATTTATCGAAATAATCTTCTTTCAAGAATTATAACATCCCAAAGGTTTTGCACATCAGCTCTGATGATTAATAATAAGCTCTGTGCTGAAAATTAATTACTGAACTGTCACACTTTTGTTAAATGATAATTAAAAATTAATATGAATTTACCAAATTTTCGCCTTTTAAGATGTAACATTCCATGGTACAAATATGAGCTCTCATGATAATTAAGCTCTGTACTTAAAAGGAAATATAGAAAAGTCACATTTTTATTTAATAACAATTAATAACTGAGAAATATCTGAGCCTAATTTAACGAAATAATCGTCTTCAAAGAATTAACATCCCTGTGGTTCAAATATCAGCTCTGATGATAAATAGTAAGCTTTGTGTATACATGACTTATAGAAAAGCCACATTTTTATTAAATAATTTATATCTTTTAAATACATGCAAATAATAGAGCATAATTTATTGAAATAATTATTTTTCAAAAATTAACAACACAATGGTTCAAATAACAACTCTGATGACTAATAATCTACTTTGTGTTTTAAATTAAACTAATGGCTCCTTTGCTCGAAATCAACCAAATTTGATTTAATTTATGCCATAATAAAAGACCTTCTGACTTATAGAGAGCAGTGCTTACTGAATTTATCAACTATTTGCGTCAAATTTATGAACTTTAAAAAATTGCCCTGGATATGTTGTTGGCAAAGCTATGATGTCAACGTTCTTATCAGCGGGTTAAAGCATTTTTTTTTCAGCTAGACTTAGTTAATAGTGGATAATGGATATTATTTAGTATAACAGAAATACGCCGAAATTCACGGTTAATTTTTTGAACAGGATAAACACATATCAAACAACAAAGGTATACTTTAGTTGATTAAAAAATTACATTCAAAGACCTACATTTTGATACCTTAATCTTATTTCATGTTCAGGCACTCTCTCAAAATAAAAAAAACCCTCATAGAACTATTATATAGGCGTCAAATAAAAAAAAAAACTTATAGAACTATTATATATGTGTCAAAGTAAAAAAAACAAAACTTTATAGAACTCTTATATAGGTGTCAAAGTAAAAAAAAACCCCTCATAGAACTATTATATAGCTGTCAAAGTAAAAAATAACCTCATAGAACTATTATATTGGTAAAGTATATACAGTTGAACCTCCATATATCGAACTTCCCCATATCGAAATTTTCTATATATCGAACTCTTAGCAAATCTCCATGTTCATGACATAGAAAAACTGTTTCTATATATCGAAAAAATCTCTATATATCGAAATTTTTTTCAAGACATATTGGGAGATTTTATTCCACTTTAGAATAAAATCTCCCAATTTTTGGAGTTTGAAACAATACTTCGTGGACTTCAACTCGTGGGAAATGTCCCTGATGAAGTTTTTAATGGACTGAATAAATGCGAGCATTCTTTGATGAACTTTCCGCAAAACTGGCTGTTCGGCAAGATATTCGTAGTTTTTGTTTTTAAAGAATGTAACTGTAATCACTGTAACCACTGTCTGGATTATTTTTTTTATTAAAGGTATGTAGTACTCAATAAATATTTCATATTAATTCATTTTTTAGTTATTAACTTTCATTTAATGTGATTCTCATATAAATTGGAACTGGAGTTTCGTATACGAAAATTAGCTTTAATTTTAATGTTTTAGGAGAATTATGATAAAACTAAGATCAATTCTATATATCGAAATTTCTATATATCGAATTTTTTTCCGGTATTTTGCTACTTCGATATATGGAGGTTCGACTGTATTTACTATAAGACACAATAGAACACCATGTGAAAACCCAATCTCATACTGAACTGAACGCCTTTTGTAGATAAGGACGAAGACAATTAAAAATGTAGTAAAAAGAGTGTTTTTTTTTTTTAAAGTTCAGTGTGCGAGAGATAAAAGCAAATATATGAAAAGAGGAGAGCACGAGGCCGCTTTTCCCACAACTTTCACATAGTAAATTTGCCTCTCTGCTTCACCCGAATCGTTGTCCTAATATCATTTTTCTCTTCGACTGGCAAATCTAAACAGTAAGGCTTTTATTCTGATACCTCAACCATATTCTTACGTTCAGCCTTTCTCTCAAAATTGGCCTCAATATAAAGAAAAAACATTACAGAAAAAGTATACAGTCAAACCTATTTTTGTGCGGTAGTAATATCGCCGCCGTCCACACCCGAAGGTTATACGGCCCTTCAATAATAAAACTAATCATGCCGACGGCAATCCAACCCAACCGGGTCCCGAAGTTTTTCTTTTTGCAATTCGTTTACCTGTCTTTTTTTTTTAAACCTGAGGGGCTATCCACCTTCCCCTTGTAGGGGGAAGTGTATATTCATAAGTTCCTGCATAATATTCTTGATGTACCTTCTACAATAATAATCCGTAAATAATTTACTAGGGGCCCAATCTTGAAAGCCCAGAGGTAGGTTTTTTCGTGCTTCAGCCCATTTGCTACAATTGTATATACAGTGCTTTATAGTTTGTATATTGCCACACTCACAAAGATCTGTTTTAGCAAAAAATCTGTTTTGATAGACTCCTATACAGCCATGTTCAGTTACTGCTTGATTAACAAGGAAATCTGCCGACAGTCTTTTCGTAGAAACTCTAGGGAATACCTCAAATACTTTCCTTCCTACACTGCTTCTCTCTCAATTTTCTTGCCATATATTTGTGTAATAATTCTTAATTTTATTCTTAATTTGTTCTTTAGTTAATTTATAATTTCCTGTGATTTCATTCAGTGTTGTTGCTTGTTTAGCTGCTGCGTCTACCATCTCATTTTCATTAATGCCACAGTGGGCTTTAACCCAGAGTAAGTTTACTGCTATCTCATGACTTTCTATTAGGTTTTTGTGCGGTAGATAGAGACACAAAAGAAATATTCAGAAATTTCATAAATAACTATAACAAGTAATTTTTCACAACACAGTAAAGAAAAAAAATTATGCGATGGAGAGGGACCGCATCAAAAGAGTCTCATTTAGAAAATATTTCAGAGCTTTACGAAATAACGAGAAAGTGCTTTCCAAATAACAAAAAAAAATAATGATAATTAAATTACACATAGAGAAATTTAAAAAAAATTAATTTTCTCTTTTCAAACATGGAGAATTTTTAAAAATGTACATAATTCGATACTACTTGTCGTAGACCAAAACGCGCATATTCTTCTGATGAACTGGTTCATAATCGCTTTCGTCACTTGAAAATACGTATTAGAGTTGATTTATTTTTTGTTACCATGTAGTCGGTGATAAGTTTTTGAGACGACGGTCGCTTGATCAGCTGCTCGTAAACATCGCGATGGCCAGATAAATACGATCGAAGCTCTTTTTGGAATTTCAAATAAATACTTTCAAATATATAATCTCAATTTTTGCAACCGCATAAAACAAATCGCACAAAAAAAATCTCATTAAAAAAAGACCGCATGAAAACAGGTTTGACTGTATAGATATTGTGGCGTCACTGTAAGGCTGATAAACTCTCTGAGGCATTTTGAAGAAATTTCACAACTATTGATCCATACCAAAGAAAGACAGAGTTCTAATTAAAAGCGAAAGCCACATTTTTAAAACAAAAATATAACAAGTAGATTTATTTACAAAAAGAATTAAACATTAAACACTTCCGGCATAATCACTTAATTTACGTGCAGATTCACAAATACACGCTCCAAGGCCCATTCTCGGCCCAACAACACAGGAGCCTAGCAAAAACATGTATATACCGCTCGGATTTTATACAGCGTCTCCCTCTCCAATGTCTGGATCTTCAAAGGGGTGGAGTGGCCCCGCAGATTATCGGCTGACAGCTCTTCTAGACGCCGAACTTTATTACATTGCCAAAACGTTAATTTGACAGCTTTAGTGGCTGCATCTGTGAGGAAAACGGTTTTTAACCCACCCCCCCCCACGTGTTCCGAACTGGTGGAACCGAACAACACATTCCTTGAAAAACACGCAGATGTGTTTCCAAGCCCTTTGGGGGGGTCTCGGGAAAAAATAAAACCATATTTCCAGTACGCTACAATATAGAAAACTCCCATTTCAATAAAGTGTGAGTACAAAAGGAAAATGAGATATTTGCACAGCTCGGGAAATAGAAATCACGTTGCCCTGAAATATATCCTTTCACTTACAAACCATTTGTTTAATGTCTATGATGATATTACAAAATAAAATATTGGAGTTTTCTACAGATTGAAATACAGATTTCATCATTTTAGTGCGGTCTTAAATATAAAACAGGATTTATAGCTACATTTACGACTTTCCGCAGCCGAGAAAAAAAAAATATTTATAGAGGTGCGAAAAGGTTTTTAGATGAATGATAAAAATCATAAACTTCTGCCCTCTGTTTAGAAAAAACCCGTTAAACAGCTCTAAAATGAAGATAATCGTTCCCAAAAATGAAACATTTAGTCAGTAAAATTCTGATTCATACGAGGAAGGGAAATTTGCGATAAAGATATTTATCGCTGTTACCGTTCATCATACGGTCCATAAAAGGTATTTTAAAAGTCCATTGGGAATGATATGAATTCTAAATATATTCGTTAGATCTGACAGAAGGTAATTATACTTTTATCTAATTCGGATCCAAAATGTAAGCTTTAAGATGAAAAAACAATGGTGAATGGTTTTGTTCAAAGTTAATACTTCTGAGAAGTTGATACTACAGAGTAAAAATGAAATGCTGTTTTGAGCATACCACCAAACTGGACGATAGGTTTTAAGGACTTTGCCGTAAATAAAATACTGCCAGCCTTTTTGTATTTTTTTATGCTTTAATTGCATTCCTCGACTAAATACAGGCTATTTACAAAATGCATAAAAATTAAATTCGTGTGTTCACGGTATCGACGAGGAATGTCAGACTTGAGTAGCCGCTGTATCCTTTCAAGTCTATCTCGGCCTGACAGTATCTCCTTGTCTCTGCCTCCTTCAATAAGTTAATCTCTGTTAACTCTCAATTGAGTTAAACTCTCAATAAGTTAATCTCTGAATCACTGACTTATTATAACTCGCGTTCAGAGACTTTATCTACCTTCGCTGAACGTTCTCGAAAGGTTTGGAAAACGCCCCTTTCCTTTATTGAGTTACATTCCCAGGCGACTGGGCGCCGCCGGTCGGCAACTTCCTATTTGTAGCTGACGGAATTTTTCGGTAAGCTGTCGGTAGCACTTTACCGTTATGTCGGCAAGCGACTGTCAATCTGCAGCCGTCCAAATCAATTATGTGTACAAACCGCGCTTTGGATGGTCTTCCCGGAATTTTCCCGCGCAAAAAAATAATTTGCTATTGTATGGGAGTCGTTACATGGTAAGAAAATATGTTTAAGATACCAAAGAAGAATACCAAAAACAGATAAACCCACTACCCAGAAACTTAACACTTTGAAACAGGTTGTCTTTTTGACTTGAAACAGGGTTTCGTTTTTTCAGTATATGCGTTAAAAAGTGTCATTAGAGCAGCAGTTCCTAGTGTCTTTCATCATATTGCTTGAAACGTCTCTCAATCATATGTTGACAGAAAAATAAAAAAAACATAAATAATTATGAACGATATTCAATAAATCACTACCTATTTTTTAAAATTTAAAATCAAGAAATTTGCCTAGCAGTCAAATATAGCATATGACTTTCTGACGCCTTTAAATGTCTTTTTGTCGATACATTTTGTTTTCTACATCCATTATGAAGCAATAGTGATTCTCAACAACTTTTTTTTTTTTTCTAGAACCTCCTTTGGAGGATCTTCAGAACCTAAGCCCTTCCCCCCAATATCAGTCACGCCTACTCAGGAGGAGCGCCTCCAAGGTTAAGAACCACTGCTACAGAGTTACCAAAGGATTCATTAACCCTTCAGCGAAAGCGCCAAATTCTGGAACACCATCAGGCGCGCGTTGCATAAAGTGCAACGTCTCTTTGAACCTTCATTATTCCGTTTGTAATAAATTTTTTTCTTATGAAATTGAAAACCATGATTCTGAGTTTTATGACAAGATATAAAATGTTGATAATATTGAGATATATTTATAATTAAAGACCAAAGAATGCAGATACAATCGCCTTATTTCAAATCTGTTCGGTTTAGTGGATCTAAGGACAACTTGCGAATTGATTCCTACTATGTCCAAAAACCTAAAAAACAATGAGATTGTCCATCTTCGTGATATGCAGGATACTGTGTAATAGCTGCACATTTGATCGACTCCATCAACTCCTGCTTTTGTCGTATTGTAATCCAGTATAATCGCTGGTTTACCACGGTTAAATCACGATTAACAAATGAATGGAAAGGAATACATGAGTCAGAAAATGAGACCTGCATTAGAAAGGGTGTATCTATAAATAGATACTGCTTAGAACATTCAAACCTTACATGCAAAAACAAACCATTCTAAATTACGAAAATGTTGCACTCTGTACACGGGCGCGCTCACTGAAGGGTTAAACAAAATCCGTTGTTTACTCTGCTTCCAAAACTTACTCTGTCACAATGATTTCCCCCAAAATACAAACAGTCCTCATGAAACCGCACTCTGTCAGTAACTTTGGCACAGCCTGTTTTCTCTGGACCTTGCGACATAAAACGCAAATCACCCAACCTGCCAGTAACTTATTACATATTGTCGAGAGCGCAGTTTTTTATATTGTCCAAACCTTCTAACACTGACTTCGAAGAGAGCAGAGTAGCTTTGCTTCATCTTTAATACTTATTCTGTAACAAAGATTTTACCTAAAACAGTAACATTTCTAATGGAACTAGAATATTTCAATAACTTTTTACACATCATCTAAAAGGCCCTCTTTAACTAATTAGATTGGTATTACAACTTTCTCATGAAAACTTCGGAAAGGGCAGAACCACTTTGCTGCATATTTGATTCTCATACTGCAACAAAGGTTTCTCCCAAAATTTTCAACAGTCCTCATGAAACTGGACTATTTCATTAACTTATTCCATTTTATCGAGAACGTAATGTTTTACTGATTGGATAAGTATTCCAACTTGCTCATAAAAAGTTCGGCAATCGCAGAGTCGCTATGCTTAATCTTTGATACAAATTTCTTCAGCGGTTCTGAAACCCCAGATAAATATATCTTAATGTCGATTTCTAAGCGTACTTGCGACTGATAATGTGGTGTTTTAAATTCTGTTAACGCATGCAGTCTCAGTTGTCCAGATATGCTTATAGAATTCTAGAGATAGATTTACCATAGAATTTCGCATTTATGAAAGACAGAGAACAATTTACCGTGAAGGGTTGTTCAGCATTGCCTCACTTTTCTGTCAAAAGATAGCAGCAACTGTAAAATTGTTTTTGCTTTAAAAATATATATATTTATGTACTAGAAGTATTAGCTTAAAGATTAATGTTTATATTGGAAAATTTCTTTCTTGAATTTTTAGAATTTTTGGAATAATTTGTTTAAACATTTATTGCTTTAAACTTAATAGAATTTTTATTATTTTATTCGCTTTATTGTGAAAAGATTTTGATGCATTTTTGGTAATTTTTAAGCTGATTGATTTGAGTTGTTCTATGATTATGGTGGAATTTCTCTTGAAAACGCTTTTTGCTACTATTCTATGTTATCCTATTCTTTCATTCTTTTGAGGATTTCGAATTATTTATTAAAAATCGGAACATCCAGGTTTTTTTTTGTAAAATCACATTATAGCATTTTATTTAAAACGTATTTATGGCAAAAAACTAATGGATTTCCTTAAACTATTCAGCTACACAAATTTTGGTACCTGAATTCTAGCTTATTATTGAAAATTAATTCCCATTGGATCGCAGTTGTATTATTTATAAATTCCATTAACAAAATAATCTTATTTAACTAATTGGAAAGTTTTGTGTATTGTTCTTTTAATTTTTTTTATTCGTAAATAGTCTAATGATCGTACAAGGGTATTTTTCTCCTGAAAAATTAAAAGTTTTATACTATTTAAATACAAAAGAATAATTCATAAAATATAATTTATTTTTGACTGAAATTTAGTACGGAGAACTTTTGATTCCAAAAAAGTCTTATTTTTCCTATGGTGTTAGTTTTGACAGATTATATCTACAATTATTTGCAGTAGGAATATGAATGCTTTTAGTGAAATTCAAATACTGAGTGCATTACTTCGAAAGAAATTAATTTTTCTCTTCATTAAGATTATAGGGCATGCCCTAGCCACGTGCTGCAGGAGTAACATTTCTATAAGCATCAACGAAAAAAAAGTAAAAAAACTAGTAAAGTGCCTCTATTCCTCATAGATAATTTCGTTTTTACACCTAACGAACGGACTGTTTTTATATATCAATACTAGCTGAATACCCGTGCTTCGCTACGGAGTACATTCAAATTAAATACAACGGTTAATGTATGCAATTAATGCCCAAATAAACCAAAAAAAATATTTATAAAAAATAATAACGTATATATTTATAGACAAAATAATGTAGAAGAAAATATTCAAATTAAATCTAATAGAACATACTAAAGAATATAGTACAGTTTGAGGAACATTGCTTTTACTGAATTTTAATATTTTTTGGAGGGGATAATGTTCAATAGTCTGCCGCATTAGAAAGAAAAAAAATTGTCAATTTATTTCGTTCTTATGGACGCGACGCAAAATTTATTTAAAGTATCACAAAAAGGAAAGAAACCACGTTATCAGCATATTATAAATTAAGTTCTAAAATTTAATCTTTAAAAATTCACAAAAAATCAGAAAATAGAGGTAAAGATTCGAAAAAAGATTTCATTTTAAAGGGATTTTTTTATGATCTTTCTCGTGACATAAATTTTATAACCCTTAGATTATTATTTTAAATGCAAACTTTAAAAAATGTTAGAAAGAGAGCTTAAAAATATAATTTAAAAAATCTAATTGCGGTTTGCAAGAAAGAGATCCTCAGGAAGTCGGATTTTTTTAGCAGCAAAATAAAAATGAGTTAAAGAAGTCACCGGTAGAAGGTGCTGATGACCCGAAACACAATGAACAGGATAATAGTACGTTCCATTCATTTATTCTTGCTATAACAATTGTTCAACATGACCTCAAGAGCATTGTACGACACAACTAAGACAACTCTTAACAGCTTGACTAACAACACTCGATCGTATAATGATAACATTCTGAAAGCGAATGAGAAATCCTCGTGTATCATGGTCTTTTATTACAACATTGATTTGCATAATTCTGCTGAATTTTTCTCTGTTAGCAATATTAACTAAGAATTACTTTGAGGGTTCATTAATTACTTGCCTTTTCGAAGTTTGATGCCATATTTTGCATTTCCATTTTAAGCCGATTCAAGTTAAGGCGATTCAATTTAACTAAGCCGAATCACTGACGCAAGTTTCGTTAAAATTACGTCATGTTTGGCAAACTGCCGTGTGTCATATAATTAAAAATAAAAGTCTTCAGGTTCCGGTAGATGGCGTATTTCGTAGAAGTTACAACCCGATATTTCAACATCGGCTTTTGACACGAATATATAAGCCGTGAACACTTTCAGGAAATCGTATCAAGGATCGAGGAGCTTATTTGGTTTAGATTACGAACATCGATCGAGGAGCTTGTTTCGTTTAGATTACGAACATTCATCGAGGAGCTTGTTTCGTTTAGATTACGAACATTCATCAAGGAGCTCGTGCCTGAGCTGATGAAATAACAGGATGTTGTATCAAGACTGCAGAGAGTAAGATATTTTGTATTGCTTCCTAATTAAATCCTTATGATAGTCCATCACAGTATGGGAAAATAGACTGTTTTAAAAAATCCGGCGTATATTACCAAGTGTTACTTGTAAAAAGGAAGATATTGACATTGTTGTTTTAACTAATTTTAACTAATTTTTCAAATGAATAAAGCTTTTGTGTTATTGTTAAAAGGCTTGTCGTCTATACATTATTTTGAGCAACTTCAATGATTTTAACGTATACTTTTTTTAACAAACATAGCTTTAACTGCACATTTTTTACTTTGCTATTTAAAGATACATATTAGAAGAGTTATAAGAATTGTTCACGTACATGTTTTTACATGTACGCTGACATTCGCATGTCAGCAACATATATCGGTGACTTTTTTAACTATATTTTTGGTTCAGGTAAAAAAAAAACCACTTCCTTGAACCCTTTCTTACAAACCGCATTTCTTTATCATAATTTCTTCCTTTCTTATAAATTTTTTAAGTTTTTAAGAACTTTTGGCTCACCCTGTATTTCATTATTGCGTAATTAGCAAGTAGAAAAGAAATATTAGATCCCGTCGAAGTTTTAAACAAGAACTTTGAAGAAAATAACATATTCAAGGTGTGTTGAAAAATATATTTCAAGGATTTTAAGAAATGCAAATTAAATTATAAATAACCAAGTAAAAGTTTTTGTTATGAAAAATCAGGTATTTTTTAAGGTAGAGTTTTTTAAATGTCGATAAATTTAACTTAATTTCTGATTTACCAGGTGCTTTAGCAATGCGTTTTAGATGCTGACGAGAAACTTCAGTGAGAATTTAAAGTTTAATTGCAGCTGAAAAATGATATTGAATTATATACCAAATAATTCTACTCTTGAAGTCTTTAAACCATTAATTAAATGCGAATTGCAAACTAATTATTAGGTGTGGGCATCAAGAAGGAAAACTGAATAAATGCTTCTCCAACACTTAAAAATCCCTATTTACAGCATATTATTTTGGTTTGATGAGCATATTTTTAAATAATATATTTTGGGATTTTTTGTGTATACTTCTGTTCCATTAATGTATATAATCAAAGCCTGGAAATCTCCAATTTTCATTCCAAATTATGCGACACATGATAATTTTTCAAAAGATATCAGGCTAACCTGGACTTGACGATCATTCAGTAATTTTATTTAACCTTAGAAAATAACATGGAAAATAATTTATATAATCTGAGAAACGTTTTTAAAGATTGCATATAAGTAAAAATCTAAAACTCAAGAAATGTTTCAGAAATCAAATTTTCTAATTTGTTTGCCCATTAGAACATGAAAAATAAATTTCTTTCAACTCTGAGAATAATTTACTTCCTGAAAGCCTACGAAAACTGAAAATTGAACGAGATTTTTCAGCGCGTATTAGGGATACGACATCGACCATCAAACACCGATGTTTCGAAACATCTATATTCAATATTAAAACATCGATGGTAATAAAACATCGTCCCAAAAGCATCGATGTTTTTAAACATCGATGTTTTTGAGCATAAATTTTTTTAAACTGATTAAGTAACCTCTAACATTAATGTTACTTCGGTTAGTCGCTGGGAGGGGGGGGGTAATTTTACTCCCTGATTGGGCTGACACAAATGACAAAAACTTGGTTACTAGAGTCAGCGCATATTACAGAATTTCCAAAAAAATTGTGGAAGAAATTATTGCTATAAAAACAATTGATAGGCCCAAAGCCATAAAGAATTATCCGTGATGTTTTCTAATTTAAATTGGTTGAATGTGAAAAATTACTGTAAATATCAAGTCATATTTATTTACAAGTTGGAGAATAATTTGCTTCCAGGAGGCTTAAATAATTCAGTATAAAAAAATTCTGAAGTTCATGACTGTAACACAAGACGAAAGGCTTGGTTTCTTATCAATAGAGTATAAGGTAAAATCATTTAAAAGAATTTTTGAGTTTGGTGTAACAGAGTTTAATATAAAAAAATAATAAGAAAAATTTATTAACAATTTTTTTATTTTCAAATTAAATAATACAAAAGAAAATTGCATACATTTACATCAATTTGAAGTACTGATGCAAAACCAGCGTAGGGGGGGGGAACTGAACAAGCTTATTTTTTCTTTACTGTAAATAACAATTATTGTAGCACATAATTATTTATTATTCATTGGTTGTTGACTGCCATTTGACTCGTTGCTAGGGAATCGTTCCCTCTTTTTGTATTCGTCCTTTTCAGAATTCAGACTTACATTTACTGAGTTTCAAAATTATGCTACATGGTAAATTTTTTTAATATTTTTTTTTTGTTTGTTATGGTACTTTTTCATTAAAAAACATCAAGACAGCATAAAACATCGAGCACAAAACATAGATGTTTAAAAAAAATCGGCTCCAATAAATAGATGTTTAGAACATCAATGTTTTGATATAAACATCGATGTTTTGAAAACATCGACATCGATGTTGCATCCCTAATGCGTATTGGCTTCACTACCTGTAAAATGGCTGTGATGCTGCGAAATGGCTATTACGCTGGGAGTCCGCATCGCAGAAAATATCTTAGAACTATTTAAGCAGAACAAAGAATTTTTCGTACTCGAAATGTCAAAAAGCGGAAGATATACAGGATTTTTTTTTTATTTGAACCAAAAAATTCAGAATTTTAAATTTTTTAATCCAAGTTTAAAAAAATTTAAATTAACGGTCGTTTTGAAACGCTGAAACTAATGTTTATTTAGTGTATCACTCTTGACCTGGAGCACCAATTGGGTTCATTTGGAACACTTGCTAGGAACCACTGATATAGACGAATTAGAACAAAA
The DNA here is from genome assembly GCA_907164885.2 of Dolomedes plantarius. Taxonomy (NCBI): domain Eukaryota; kingdom Metazoa; phylum Arthropoda; class Arachnida; order Araneae; family Dolomedidae; genus Dolomedes; species Dolomedes plantarius. The sequence continues at coordinate 37,367,431 of OU015503.1, read as the reverse complement.
ATAAACTTTAAAAGGATGGTGGACTTTCAAATTATCAAAAGTCGAACAAAAATTAGAATTTTTTTTGAATTTATAAAATATATAAATATTGTAATAAAATGCATTTAAAATGTGTAGTGAAAGTTAAAATGAAAACTTGGTGGTTTTAGAAAATATAGTATTAAAGGTAGGTGAAAGAACATCTTTTAAATGGCTTTTTCTCAAAATGAGCAATTTCCAGATTTGCAAGTCTTTGAAATGCTCCTTGCGTCATAAATTTTGGCGACATTTTATAAATTTATAATAAAGATTCCTGTAATACCTTAAAATAAATTTGTGTCCATTTCTGGTTTCGACATCATAAAGATTATTAAAGTTTCACTTAAGTGTAGAAAAGTACAAAAGTTTCAAGAAAACTCCGAGTACAAACATAAAAATATTTCCTAAAAATTAACTATTCAACGAAAGCATAAAGTAATACATAACTCTGTTCAAAATGTATATATAAGCAATATAAATACAAAAATAAGGAAGTTAAAATTAGAACACAAGGAGCATTTAAAAAAGAACAACTTAATTTAAATTTTTAAAAAAATTAATAACAATTAAATTTTTAGGAAAGTTTATAAGGTATTTAATATAGTTATACTTTAAGGAATATATATGCAAAATTTCATATTTTAGAGGTACAAATTTCAAAAATCTCTTTATAATATCCACCATGCCTTTAAATTTCAAGTTTGCATAAGGAATTCTTTAACAATTTTAAAATGTAGGAAAAGTAAAAAAATACTCTATGATATAAAATTTCATTAAGATTTTAATTAACTGATGAGCTTCATTAAATAATATACCCAACTGATATGAAGAAAAAAGATAAAAAGCTTGAATTATGTAATATAAACAGCATAAAACTTATTTATTGCATTCATCATAATGCATTTACATGAGAAGTGATAAATGAATAATCTCAT
>OU015503.1:37263978-37361478 GCA_907164885.2 Dolomedes plantarius | reverse complement strand
TATATATATATATATATATATATATATAAACTATTCTCCATAAGAATGAATCCAAGCACATTTTAACAGAAATACCGCTTTATTTTTCCAAAACAGAGGAGAAAGAAAACAGTTCCCAGGGAAATCATAGACGAGATCATTAAGTGTTTTCCTCTGGAAAACCCTCGTAAGATAATGTAAAAGAAAAATCATTCTTTGATGATGTGCACGGGACTGAATACCTCAGGTGGCGCAGAGCCCCGTCGCGAATCAAAAGCCAACAAGTCTGGTCTAGAAAATGAGATATTCTGCTTCGCCTTTCAGAATCCTCCTGCGCTACTTCCCTCAAGGTGATTTTTATGTCCTTTGCATTGCGAGAACGCATTTGTTCGGAATTTTCTTTTTGAATGTTCTTTGGCTAGAATAGGATAAATACATGACGTAATAGGAAAGAATCAGGCAGTATTTTTTGAGAAATTTATTCTATATATGTGTTCATCATTTTATGTTACAGGGCAAGACTTTTAGAGTACATATTATTAGTTGAATTCTTCTATTTCATTTTGAAATGTATAGAAAGTAAAATGGTATTTCAAAGCCCTTCACTATCTGTATTATTTAACGGTTTGCAGAAGAATTAGCGCCCTTTACACGTGCGTTCTTTCGCGAGTGCTTGGAGTGTACGGGATTGCGCGCACGCTCCAAGCACTCGCAAAAGAGCGTACGTGTAAAGGGCGCTAGCGCCCTTTACACGTACGCTCTTGGAGTGCTTGGAGCGTATGGGATTGCGCGCGGGAAAATTTGCAGTACTCTCAAAAGCAGATTTCCCTTCCTCTGCGACACCTTCACACTTGCACTCAATCGCGTGGGATCGTGGTTTCACGAGGGAAAGAGCGTACGTGTAAAGTGTGCTATTGACTTTTTTCCTTTATATCCCAAAAACAAAATTGACTCTCTTCTTATTATCTAGTATTTAAATTCCGTAAATCAAAACTGCATTACAATGCATTTTACGCTCATATGCAAAAATTTAATTTTATGCGTATAAAAGAAAATTATTGTCTGTATATATATATATATATATATATATATATGTATATTTTATATATATATATATATATATATATATATATATATATATATATATGTGTGTGTGTGTGTGTGTATGTGTGTGTGTGTGTGTTATTGTGTGTGTGCGTGTGTGTGTTTGACGTTATCGCAGATGTTGATATGTCTGAAAAATTCAATTTTATGTTCTAAGTTGATATGTCACACGTAAAATTGGTTCTGTAATGTGGCAAAAGCTGATGGTAGAATTATAAAATTATACAAAGTCATACTTATTGACAAATGTTGTTATCTATAAAAGAGGTAATACTTGATCCCTAAATGATAATATTTTAGTGCTTATTTGAATATGTTCATAGAAGACCAGCCATATGCTTTAGGTTGGAAAAAGTATTAACTAAAGAATATTTGAATTGAAAAACTTAATTGAGCATTTATATATTTCAAAACAAAAGTTATATTTTTAATTTGACGAAAACATGAAAAAAATGACATATAAACATCTGCCATAATTCCCCAGATTATATATATATATATATAATATTAAAAAACTAGTAATTTCTTAATTCAACACTCTTAACATTTAAAAACTATCAATTCCTCACAATAGTATTCGAAATTACATATCCCTTTTTAATCTCTTAATTAGTTAACTCCCCTTGGGCATTCGTGTTAAATTCCAAAAGATATTCCAAATTTTAGTATTATCGTCCCATTAAAACTTTGATAAAAAACCAGGCGATTTTATTCAAGATGGCTGACTTTTTAACGAAATTAAAAGGTACGAAGCATGGGGGTCTAAAAAATTCAGCTTTGCACATAAACAACAACTTTTATCCAATCAGCCATTAAATCACACCTCTCTGTCACGTGATGAGATGAACTTATAAAACTATCTGATGTCTAAATTTAGACGCACTCTGTAATATTTTCCATGCCACGAAATACCCGGCGGAGGGGCCGATGAATTTAATAAATGTGGTGTTCGCGTAAACTTGTGTCAACGTCTGATTCTTTCGACCAGACTACCGTTCCAGTAATCCAGTGTCACTACAGAGTTGACAGTGATGTGGGGTTGCGGCATATTCATTGCAATGATCGGCGGCCGTTCTCCCCACATTACACACACACACACACACACACACATATATATATATATATATATATATATATATATACAGTGGAATCTCGATCGATCGTTTTCGGATCCATCGTTTTTCCGTATCTGTCATTCATTTTACCTAGTCCCAACGATCATATTGATTTGTTATGTTTCCGCATCTATCGTTTTCCCGCATTTATCGTTCATTTCAATCGGTCCCTTGAAAAACGATAGATCGAGATTCCCCTGTGCGTATATATATATATATATATATATATATATATATATATATATATATATATATATATATATATATATATATATATATGTATATATATGTATATATATGTATATATATGTATCTATATATATATATATGTGTATATATGTATATATATGTTTTCACAGGGCATGCGCGAAGGTTTTTCGCTTGAGATGTAAAGATTTAGCGGAGCTTTCTTGGGTTCCAAACTGAGAGGTAGTGCACGTCGACAAGATGAGAGATTGAAAATGGCACAGATTGAATCGGGTTATTAATCAGTAATTTGCATAAAGGATTTGGTTGTAAATTAAGTGTGTTTAATTCCACAGGCCTACGATTGTATTGACCGCATATATTATAAGAGTAAGTATTGGTGGGACGAGTTTGGAGGAAGTGAGAGAATTTAAGCTCGTCATATATATATATATATATATATATATATATATATATATATATATATATATATACATATATATATATATATATATATATATATATATATATATATATATATATATATATATATACATACATATATATATATATATATATATATATATATATATATATATATATATATATATATATATACATATATATATATATATATATATATATACATATATATATATATATATATATACATATATATATATATATATATATATATATATATATATATATATATATATATATATATATATATATACAGTGGAGTCTCGATCGATCGTTTTCCCGTATGTATCGTTTATTTCACCCAGTCCCGAATTAATTTCATAGAAAACAAGCAAAAACAGACCGCATGGATCGCTTCTCGATCCATCATTATTCGATCCCGCATTATTTGTTCAGAATACCGGAGCTTCATATTAATTTATCGGATCAATCTTTTTTCCATAATAACTGAACCTGAAATATAAATGTCTGGATTGAGCTAGAATGACGCTCTAATTAAACAATGAGCAGAAAATTTGAGATGCACGGTCTTGAATTTTTGTTCTCTCCTGTTTAGCCTGTTTGCGCGTTATCGTACCACTCCCATTATTTGTTCGTCGTTGGTGTTCCTTAATTCTTTAGCCCCTGGTGAGAAATATATATCCTATAAAATATCCTATTTTCGGGAACTCACTCCAATTTCTCCGACTATTCAACATTTCTGTTCTTATCAGCAATGGCTCACAGTCAGCCGACCTGAGAGATTTCTGCTGCCCTCTGGCTTTTCTGTTGGCCTTGAGATGGAGGCACTCTAATGTTTGGTCTAGGATGTGAAAAGTTTCTAATTACTGAAGTTCTACACTGGCCGATGAGGGTTTCACCCGGAAGCAGAACTTCCTGGTGGTCTTATGTCGGACCCCATCCAATGCAATGGAATGGTTCTAATTACAAACGATTCACGGCTGCCACTTCTTTATACTCTCACACAATAACCGATACCGAAAAGAATGCAATTCATAACACAGAAAAAATATTGTTTACTTGTGGAGAGAAAACCGCCAAAAAAAAAAACTAAGATTAAGTACATTTATTTGAATCAAAATTCTTGTGTATCTACGTGTATTTCCTTTTTTTATGATTATTATTATCTTGAATTTCAGTACAACTTTGTAATTTTACCTTCAGTTACGCTACAGGTATGTATGCATTTCTGTATGTGAGTAAATATATTTTAGGGATATCAAACTTTAAGGTATGTTAATACTTTTTTGTATAATCCCGCATTTATCGTTTTCCCTCATCCATCGTTTAGTTAAGTCAGTCCCTTCGAAAACGATAGATCGAGATTCCACTGTATATAGCTATCGCAAGAGTATAGGCAGCTCCGGAATTAAATCTCTAAGCAGGTTCAACACCACATTTTGTTACACAGAGTTTCAAAGCAAAAATTACGCAATTCTGTTGCCATAGAGAGCACACATTACCCTGTGATATAGAATTATTTCGTGTCGCAGACAATTCCACTTTCGAATTCTTATTAGCACACGGCGCTCCATGCATGTTTCGTAACAATATAACATGCATTCTCAGGGGGAGGGGGTCAAAGTCATTGAAGTGAACGCATTAAAGGATATCCCAGGAGATCGGAAATGTTTCAACAATTCAAATCTGATAATTATCAATCTTGTTTTTTTTCGTACAATAACAACATAACTGTATACAATTCATCCTATTTCAAATGCAACACTTTGAGTTAACTTTAACTCAAATAACGCTGATTCTAGATATTTGCAATGCATCTGCGACAGTATTAATCGCGACGTTTTTTAGCCGAGACACTGCTTTAGCTGTATTCATTAAAATATTTTAGGTCATTAGCTAAAATTTATTTGTATAAATATAATGTATATTTGTTTCTCTTTGTATAGAGCTTAGTGTGATGGACTTGAAGAGAATATTAGTAAAATTATTTTTAGTGCAAATTGAATTTCAGATTGTAAGGAAAATGGGAAATGTATTTTATTTTAAAATGTTAAATGTGAGTTGACTCAAAATGAAATAGAGTATCTCTAAACCACATTAAAATATATAGACTGATTTTAAAATAATATTAAGTGCACAGTGGACCTTCAAACCTAACTTTTTTTGTTTTGAATGGATTTTTTTTTGAATTTGAATATGTGATCAGTACCATAGGTATGTAAAAGTGGTTAAAATTTAATGATGAAATATTAATAATTTAGGAATTAGGAATTAATAATTATATCAATAACTGGCCTAATTAAAAATGTCCCATGCGTATTTCATTTGCATATAATATGGTAATTTTTATTTAGAGGATACCTTATAGAACTAACAATGAAACTTATTGCTTATTTTAAGCATTCATTGAAAATATAAAAGAGAAAAAAATAATAATACTGAAAACTCCCTTTTAATTACGCAAAATACCTATAAATCATCTTTTCAGGTACAAAATTTAGAAATTATGAGCTACGAAGCATAATTTTTTTAAATAAGATTTATTTTATATACAGTTAAGTATATAAAATTTAAATTTCAAATAAATACTATAATTAGAAATGCGCATGGAGAAGTTTGAATATTCATATGACATGAACATTTTTATTTTGAGAAAAACACATTTAAAGTTATTGCTATTAGTAACCACATAATATCTAGATTAAATTAGTACATAACAAATAAATATCACTTATCTTCTATATATGTATGCAGTGGTACTTCAATTAGCCATAGATTTAGATAAATATATTTTAGCTTTTCAACATTTCTCATAATTGTACCAGTATCGTGTACAATGAAGAGTAACAAAATTCAAATGAAACTCTAGTTCAGCAACTTTGTTTACAAATACAAATGCCTATAACTAGAAAAGTAATCACGGAAATTAAAAATTATTTTTGCAACACCTTCTTACTCGTATTTATTTCCACAATTCAATAAAATGAAAAAAATCGAATTTTTGGACAAATTTCACAATTTTGAATGACCACTGTCCCCTTAATGATCAATATACACTCATGGACAAAAAAATTAGCACACCAAGAAATAATTGCGGGATCGTAACGAAACTTGCAATGACGGTACATGTCGGGGAGATATGCAAATGATTAGAAATGCAGCGTGATTGTGCATTACGTATAGCCGGTAGAGGGCGTTGAACATCGTACTCTGTGGAGTATAAAACAGGTAACCAAAGCTTGTTTGAGTGGGCTGAATCATTTACAAAGGAAGAGCTGAGATAGGCATACCATTACGCCGTGTTCGAAGACAATATAAGCAGTTGTCGCAGTTTGAGAGGGGGAGAATCGTCGGGATGATGGAAGCTGGGTGGTCAGCTAGGCGAGTAGCTCGTCAATTAGGCCGCTCTGATTGTGTTGTGACCAGTGGACCCGAGAGATGTCATGTACACGAAGACCAGGCTCAGGACGCCCTCGACAGACCAGTCGTCGAGAAGACCGCCACATCGTAAGAAATGCACGCGTACAGCCAACTGCTTCATCGGCCGCCATCCAGGCACAGGTAGCACCTTCACTAGGGGGCCTCTGTGTCTCCTCGAACCATACGAAGGCGCCTGGCTGAAAGACAGTTGGTATCGCGGCGTCTATTACGTGTGCTGCCCTTGACGCCCACCCATCGACGCCTCCGTTTGGAGTTTTGCCGCGCAAGACGAAACTGAACTGCAGCGGAATGGAACCAAGTCGTCTTTAGCGACGAATCTAGATTCAATCTCGGCAATGATGACAATCGTGTTCGTGTGTGGAGAGCCCGCTGTGAACGCTTCAATCCTGCCTTTGCTGTACAGCGACACATCGCTCCCACAGCTGGTGAGATGGTATGGGGTGCCATTGCCTACAATACACGGTCACCCCTAGTATTGTTCCGTGGCACCATGACAGCCCAGCGGTATGTTCATGAAATCCTTCAACCACATGTGTTTCCACTCATGCAACGGCTCCCAGTAGCCATTTTTCAACAAGACAATGCTCGGTCTCATACGGCAAGGGTGTCACAAGACTGTCTCCGCACTGTTACTACCCTTCCTTGGCCTGCCCGATCCCCAAATTTGTCTCCAATCGAGCATATCTGGGATCATTTGGGACGACGAGTTGGGAATCCCACGAGTTTGAACGAACTAGAGGCAAGGTTACAGCAAATATGGAACGAAATGTCTCAAGAAATCATACAGAACTTATATGACTCAATGTCCGATCGTATCGCATCGTGCATTCGCGCTAGAGGGGGTCCAACGGAGTATTAACTCCTCCGTTCTTTTGCCTTTTTCTCTGAAATAAATTATGCATTTTCTTTGATTTTCTTATCATTTACTTATATCAAAGTAGTCATTACGTATGTAAAATTTCGTTTCATTTTGACGACTCCTTCTTGGTGCGCTAATTTTTTTGTAAATGAGTGTACATCATTTCGGATGAAAACGTCTTTATAATGTTGGATAGATGTCTTTAGTTTATCTCTCTCTCTCTCTCTCTCTCTCTCTCTATATATATATATATATATATATATATATATATATATATATATATATATATATATATATATATATACTAGCTGAATACCCCTATTTCGCAACGGAGTAAATTTTAGGATATTTACAATGAAAAAATAATGGTATTGCTTTTTATAGGATAGCCTTTAAACATTATTTTTTGTTTCTTCATTGGGCAGTACTAATATTATCAGGCTCATCTGCGAAATTACCCGTGAGCAAGTTACGTAAAATTGACCGTGGGGGAAGCAATTTTCTCTTAAATCTACGTCAGCGTATATTAAAGTTTGGCCTTGAGACTTATTCATCGTCATGGCGAAGCATACTTTGAAGAAAAAAATTGCAGTCTCTTCAGGAGAAAGGGGAGGTCCTTGGGTATTAGAGTAATGCGTGGTACGAACACTTTTTCTCATTGAGCACATCCGGTAAAAATAATGGCTTCGATTAAGTTTCTATGCATGGCTTTGACTTGTAGTCGAGTGACATTACACAATTTCAGCGGTTTTAAATTCCAAAGGAGCATTAAGGGTAAGCCTTTCCATAAAGAGAACTTATGACGTGGAAGACGCGGTGGATTAAGGGAATTTATAAACTCTACTGGATAGTTAACGATATCATCTGAATTACAGACAGTGTCTATCGACTGTTGAAATTTCAGCCCTTTAGGTCCAGTGGTTTGGTCTGTGAGAGGTCTGTCAGTCACTCACGGAACTGATTTATAGTATATAGGTTAAATTTAATATCTATAAATCGTACTAATTTGAATTAAATTCTTCTAAACCTTCCATCTCAATTAGTCTAAAGGTTAAATTTTATCTTTTTTTATTTATTTTAATATTTTTTGTCAATTTATTTCGTTGTTATGTATGTGACGCAAAATTAATTTAAAGTATCACAAAAAGAAAAGAAACCACGTTATCAGCATTTAATAAATTAAATAATAAAAATTAATCTCTAAAAATTCACCAAAAATCATAAAATGCAGGGAAAGATTCGAAAAAGATCTCATTTTAAAAAAAATTATGATCTTTCTCGTGATAGAAGTTTTATAACCTTCAAATTATTATTTTAAATGAAAACTTAAAAGAAGTTACAAAAAACTGCTTAAAAATTTAATTTAAAAAAAATCTAAGAAGAATTTTTCAAAAATATTTCTTAGTGCAACCCTACACTATAAAAAAATGATCATGCAATATTTGAGCCCTTTATATCCAGCGGTTTGGTCTGTGCGTTATCTGTCAGACACCATCATATTTTGCTAACACATGACTTCGAAACAAAAATTACGTAATGCTGCTGTATTACACAGCGCGTAATACCCTGCCGTATAGAAATGTTACAGAAATTTCCCCTTTCTAATTCTTATGAGAACACGTCGCTCCGTGTTTCATAACAATACAACATGCACTGTCGAGGGGAGAAGAAAGAAAGTCATGGATATTTACGGATCAAAGGAAATCCTAGGAAATGTTTCACAATTGTTTCAACAGAAATGTTTCAACAATTCGGATCTATACTACTATCAATCTGGTATGATTCGTAAATTAACAGTAAACCTCTAAGAGCCATCTTACTTCAAATGCAGCAGTGTTTTGTTAAACTTATAACTTCAATTACGCTAATACTAGTAGATATTTGCAATGCATCCGTCATTATCCGGACACCTTTGTTAGACCTAAGTTGTATTCATTAAAATGTTTTAGGTTATTAGCTGAAACTTATTTCTACAGTGATAATGTTTATTCGTGTCTCTTTATATAGAACAAAGGGCTTTCATAGAAAATTAGTAAATATGATATCAGAACAGCATGAATTTTAACTTTAAATATAAATGTGATATGTATTTTATTTTCAATGTTAAGTACGTGTTTAGATTCAGAAATAAATAAAGGATATATATATATATATATATATATATATATATATATATATATATATATATATATATATATATATATATATATATATATATATATATATATATATATATATATATATATATATATATATATATGTGTGTGTGTGTGTGTGTGTGTGTGTGTGTGTGTGTGTATGTGTGTGTGTGTGTGTGCAGTTAACATAAACAGAATACATCCTTAAAATTTGAATTTCAGTAAAATGATTTCTCAACGATTAACAGATTTCCATCCTAATAATTTATTAAACGTAACCTCTTTAAATATGAGACGGGGAAAGGCAAAAGTGATGTAAGTCAGTAAGTCAAGTGTTGTAAGTCCAAAGCGATTTACTGCAAAAGCTACAAAAAAATTCCACTGTAAATTGAACAAATTATAATTTATAATAATTATTATAATATTACAAATAATAGTTATTTGCAATTCCACTATAAATAGAATATGGAGATTACATTTTTTTTGCCCTCAAATAAAAAAGTTGAAAATTAGACATACTCCACTTCATATATAAAATCACATTTATAAAGTACTTTACTACTCCCCTAAATGTTAAATTACTGGACAATTCAGACTTGAAATAAATACCTCAAATAATAAAATCAGAACATGTAAGCTCAACCATTCACAATTTTAACCCTAACGTCGGCTCATCTGTCTTTATACTGTTCCCCAGGTCATCGGTCTCACAGACCGCCAAGCATTAAATTGGGATATTTTCCTATTTTTATAAGTTTTTCGAAATTATAAGTCATCAATGCAAACCTACTGTCACCTCTCACTCTTGAAAAGGGTAAATAAAAAATAGATTATTCAACAAAAATTTCAGAATCCGATTCCTTATTCTCTGATAGTGCGAGCGAGACAAAATGTCTGGTTCATTGTGAAACAGGAGGAATTCTTCCAGCCATGCTAGCTACAGCAATAAAACAAAGATCTTTTAAATAGAATGCATGCGGACTGACAGACAATTAGTACGGTTCAAGGCTTATCGGTCATACAGACCGGAAAAAAATTAAATCAGTTGAAGGCTCATCGGTCCAAAATACCGACTATGTTTTACAAAGATTAAATTTACCGACAAGCTACGAGCGGGCAAAAAATCTCTGATGTGTTGTACTTGAAGTTCAGGGACCGACTGAAGAACTCACAAACTCCCAACAGTCTGGTCACACCCACCACCACCTCACCCTTCAGAACAGGTGCAATAGCGGTCTCCTAGACCGATGAGCCGATGTAAGGGTTAAAAAAGGCATTCCATTGAGCAGTTGCAGAGAGTAGAGTCAGCTTTGTACCAGAGGCGAAATCCCCGATGATTAAATTTGTCCAAAAGCGTTTTAAATTTTAATGATAAACACTTTATTGTGAATAGTCTGTCGGTGGGTGTACTCAATTTGGAGGGTCTTTCAAGGGTACGACGTGACTATAGTAGTACAGTACCCGTGACAGCTATAAGATATTACTCAATGAATATTTAAACTTATGTCTAGACTATGTTCCAGTGATCGGGGGAAACATGCTTACATATTATTATTTAGCTTTTTATAGTAAAAACTTTAGTCGCTGAAAACAGACATTTTTACAAAGGAAAGTTCGTGGACAATAAAAAAACAATTATAAATGTTTTACCCTAATCTTGTTTTATTATGCGGCATAAGTTATTTATGCGGCATATCAGTACATCTCGAAGATTTGCAATCTCCATGTTAAGTTAAGGATATTTTTTTCTATTTTTTATACTAAACATCCATAAGCAAATAAATATTTTAGAGCATTATCTGCATTATAAACTAAATAATAATACCAGTATTATGAGTGTCTATGCATAAATAACGCACATTATATATATATATATATATATATATATATATATATATATATATATATATATATATATATATATATATATATATATATATATATATATATATATATATATATATATATATATATATATATATATATATATATATATATGTGTGTGTGTGTGTGTGTGTGTGTGTGTTTGTGTTTGTTTGTTTATTTATTTATTTATTTATTGAGAGAGAGAAAGATAGATATACAGATAGATGAATAGTTGCATATAGAGTGTGCCCCATCACGAATCAAAAGGCAACAAGTCTAGTCCAGAAAATAAGATATTCCGCCTCGCCTTTCAGAATCCTTCCGCGCAATTTCCCTCAAGGTGATTTCTGTCTCCTTTGAAATGAGAGAACACATTTGTTCGGAATTTGTTGTTCAACGTTCTTTAGCTAGAATAGGATGAATGCATGAAGCAATGCGGAAGAACCAGAAGGTATTTTTGAGGAGTTTATTTTATACTTCTGTTTATCATGTTGTGCTGAGAATACGTCTTTTAAATCATATACTCTCTTTTGAATTCTTCTATTCAATTCTGAATTATAAGAAAAGTAAAATGGCCTGTCAGAAAATTTTTGAATATTGAAAAGAGCCAAAATATGTTACTTAACTAGATACTTCTCTGGGGAGTTTATTTCTTCCACGTCATTAAATTCTATACAGAAGAGTTTTAAATAGTGAGCTATTTTACCACAGAACTGCCTCTTATAAACCATCCTCTAAATTTTAGAACGTAAACAATGTATATTTCTCTGTCTCTGTTAATATATATATTAATATATATAAATAAATAAATAAATAAATAAATAATTAAATATATATATACATATATATATATATATATATACACATATATAAACTAAACTCACGGCGCAAAAGTCTGATGTGGACCAGGGCTGGAGATACCCATCTCCGCTTTCCTGGCCTTGGGGCTTGGGGTTCCATACAACATATGTCTCAGTCAGGTTGTCAACCTGACGTATCCCTCAGAGTTTAGTTACCAAGCATGTTTGGTCCTCATTTTATCAACTTACTCGAGGGATGAAAGGCTGTTTCGACCATCCCTAGTCGCAGAGTCGAACCCTGGACCTGTGGGATGGCACACACGCACACACACACACACACACATATTAATATATATATATATATATATATATATATATATATATATATATATATATATATATATATATATATATATATATATGTATATATATGTATGTATATATATATATATATGTATGTATATATATATATATATATATATATATATATATATATATATATATATATATATATATATATATATATATATATAAATATGATGACACATATATATTTATAATAAATGCAACGATCAATGTATACAATTGATGTAAAATATATATATATGTATATATATATATTTATAAAAAAATCGTAAGGGATATTTTTACAGACAAAATAATGTAGATGAAAATATTCAAATTAAATCTAATAGGACATTCTAAAAAATATAGTACAGTTAATATCGTACAGTTTGAGGAACATATCTTTTACTGTATTTTAATATTTTTATTGGATAATGTCCAATCGTTTGCTGTATTAGAAAGAAAAAAAGTATGTTTTTTTTTGTCTATTTCGTTGTATCACCTGACGATAAATTTATTTAAAGTACCAGAAAAAGAAATCACGAGATCAGCATTTAATAAATTAAATTCTAAACACTAATCTTTAAAAATTCACCAAAAAGCAGAAATTGGAGGTAAAGATTCGAAAAAGAATTTATTTTAAAGGAATTTTTATGTTCTTTTTCGTGATATAAATTTTATAACCCTCAAATTATTATTTTAAATGCAAAGTTAAAAAAGTCACTAAAACAACTTAAAAATTTAATTTAAAAAAATCTAAGAAGAATTTTTCAAAAATCTTTCTTAGTGCATTCCTACACCATAAGAATTGACATGCAAAATTTCAACCATTTAGGTCTAGCAGTTTGGTCTGTGCGTAGTATGTCAGTCAGTCAGTCAGTTACAGAACTGTTATATATATATATATATATATATATATATATATATATATATATATATATATATATATATACATAAATATATATATATATTCTCTGAATTTTTCGACCTAGATAATTTTTTACTGTTCCCAAACAGAAAAAATATATTTCCCAGGGAAATCAGTGACGAGGTCATTAAGTATTTTCTCCTGGGAAAACACTAGTTAGGTAATGAAAAAGAAGAATTCCTTCTTGATGGTGTGTATGAGACTGTATACCTCAGGTGACGAAAAGCCCCGTCCCGAATTAAAAGGCAACAAGTCTGGTCTAGAAGACGTGATATTCCGCATCGCCTTTCAGAATTCTTCCGGATCATTTCCCTGGAAGTGATTTTTCGTCTCCTTTGCAATCCGAGAACACATTTAATCGGAATTTTTTGTTCAACGTCCTTTAGTTAGAATAGGTTGAATACAGGACACAATGGGGAAGAATAAGAGAATATTTTCAAGGAGTGTGTTTATCATGTTCGTTTGAGTATACGTCTTTTAGGGTACATACTATATTTTGAATTCTTCTTTATATAATATATATATATATATATATATATATATATATATATATATATATATATATATATATATATATATATATATATATATATATATATATATATATATATATATTTATGTATATATATATATATATATATGGTGCTCCAAAATTCTACCGACGATTTCAGAGGAGTGATAGTAGGCATCAAGTCGAGAAATAATCACATAGGAATGTACGACCAGAAACACAAACATGAACGCTGGAGGGCGCAGGTTACTTAATCGGACCGTACCTCTTACCAACCCCACTAGATGGCCGGAAATATCGCATTTTTCTGGGGGAGGCATAAACATCAAAAACAAAACAGTATCACATAGGAATGTATGACCGGAAATGCAAACCTGATCAGCTAGAGGATAAACAAAGATGCAGAAATTTTGGCTTTTCATTTCTGCATCTTTGTTTATCCTTTAGCTGACCAGGTTTGCGTTTCCGATCAGACATTCTTGTGTGATTCTGTTTTGTTTTTGAGTTTTCTACCTACGCCAGGAAAAATGCGATATTTCCCGCCATCTAGTGTGGTTGGAAAGATGTACAGTCCGATTAAGTAAACAGCGCCCTTCAGCGACAAGTTTGTGTTTCCGGTCATACATTCCTATGAGTTTATTGCTCGTCCTGATGCCTACTATCACCCCTCTGAATTTGTCGGTCAAATTTTGGAACACCCTGTATATAGATAGATATAAATATAGGTATATTATATCTATGTAACGTGAGAAATGTACTTTACCTCATGTTTAAAATTAGAGACTGCGACTGTGTACTAATATAGACAGGTTTTAAAATACATTAGTGTATTCATATAGTGCAGATGTCATATAATGCAAAATGAATTTTTATGTACAAACTCCTTTCAAAATTTATTTATCCAATGATATATTAAGTATTCAAGTCATCTTAGGGATTACGAATGCAACATTTCCGTTTCATACGCACTTTGAATTTCTAAATTAATGCGGTAGAATTATGCATAGACAGTAACAAGAGTATTAAATTTATTAAGATATTTCAACAAACGGCATAAAATATGAGCAGAATGTTGTCAGTTATGGACATTGTAACAAACAAAGACTATTAATATTTATAGTTACATTAATTTTAAGACTTAATTTTCTCTAGATAAATTCTGCAATTTGAAATTAAAAATCATCTGCATTCAAAATTAAAAATTCTATTAACAGAATATATTTTGGTTTGATGAGAAGCGATAAATGATGATATACTGTTGCATGAGATACTGTTAACATCCTGATATCTTACATTTTACTAATATTTATATTAATAAATCTATGATTAAATTAGAATTATTTTAAGCTATTTTTTCTATCAAGTTCTACCTTTATGCATTAAAAATTCTATGGAAGACTTTCTTACTCACATTTATGTATGGGCACAAAAAATATGATTTTTACAGAAGTGAAGTCATAAGATTCTTATTATTTATATGTATTCTTCAGAATGACGTCAACGTCCTTTAGACGAATAATATACAGGGTGTCCATAATTAAAGTCCCACTTTCAAAAGGCTGCAAAAAAAAGAACCACTGGTCGGAATGACTTCAAATATGTACTGAATATACTGGAAGAAGGGGGAAACGATTTGGCATAATAAAAAAAAATCCAACCGCTTACAGCTCCATCTATCGATACATTTTGGAACTTTTTTTATTATGCCCAATCGGTTCCCCCTTCTTCTAGTATATTCAGTTCAAATTTCAAGTCATTCTGACCAGTGGTTCTTTTTTTTTTGCAGCCTTTTGAAAGTGGGACTTTAATTATGGAAACCCTGTATATACACATACCGTGTGGTCATATGATTAAATTAGAAATATTTTAAGCTATTTTTTTCTATCAAGTTCAACTTTTATGCATTAAAAATTCTATGGAAGCCTTTCTTACTCACAATTATGTATGAGCACAAAAAAAATAAATTCGTCATAAAGAAACTTTGCCGATATATGGACCTCTAGCGGCTGTTCCGTTCAACCGATCGAGATGAGATTTTATATATAGTTATTCAGAGGTATGAGCTCGGGATTCTATGAATGGCAACATTGTGACGCTCACAGTTACGGTTATAGGTACAGAAACTCGAAATTTTTAAATGGCAACACCCACTTTTTTCCCGTACTTAATGCTCAGAGCAGGCGAAAACCCTAAGGAGAGTTGGAACGGCACGTGTATCACAAAAAAACGGATGCTTTATCCACGGCTTCCAAACAGCTCTGCAATAAATAATTTCAGTTGTTATTTGTTGTTTTTTATAAAATCATCTCTAGTTTCTTTATTTTTTTCAGATGCTCCCTGGGCGAAAGTAATCCTATTCCTATCCAATTAAGTCTGTAGTTCTATTTTTCAGCTCAACAAACGTTGGTGTCCAATTTTTCCCGGTGCCAAAACAGTTTAGACTGAGATCAACTTAGACCGAGTTTAGACCAAGTACTATACGTCCAAGTATAAGTACTTTACTGTACGTCTGTTGCTTTATCTCAAAACCAATATTCCCATGCTAGCTTTAAAATATATATCTGTGATTTTCCGGTAGGTATGACTATGAAATTTTGCATAAAGATACTTTCCTGTATTTTTAATTTCGAGTTAAAATTTCAAAAATGTTTTACCTGAAGTAATAAGTACTGAAATAAAATTCATATACTACCCAGGTACATGATCATTAGGTATATAATCATAAAATTTTAATGAATTCGTTAAAATTTTGTGATTAAAGATTTTAATTACTAAAAAAATTATTTTCAAGCCGTTTGTTTGCACATTAATGAAAAAACTATAGAGCTTTTGATTAATCAGAAATATGAAGTCTGAATATGCTAAATTACATGTTTACGTTAACTTTGTTCTTTAAAAGAAATAAAGTATTTAATTTCAAATTTTTAAAAGGAAATTTCTAATCTTAGTGAGTTTTTACATATTAATAAGATTTTGTGTAAAACCTCAATTGGTAAAAAAAAGAATAAAGAAATTGTGTTGAAAAAAAATTAAATTTTCTATGCTGGATACACTCTTAAATAATTTCCATGCACGGTGGATTTATAGCGAAAACCGCAAAAAAAATGAACAACTGAAATGCTTGTTAGATAAAAAAAAAACATTTCTTTCCAGACAAAAAAGGTTTCTCTCGTTGTCTTTAAAACTTAATAAACCTCAATAAAACTGAGCAATTATCTATTTAACTGAAACCGCACTATCTTAAATCTTTAGAGCCAGTAATGTTAGGGTAAAAGATAAATGAACCACTAAGTCATTTATTTTAACTGGGCTGGGCATTCCTGAGACTTCGCGACATACTAATAGCAACTTAGGAAGTCTTTAAATTTTAATTTATTTCCTGTTTATAAAAGGAGATTCCTCCCATAAAATGAAACAATTAACCTCCTTTGCTATTTATGGAATGCGCTTGATTTAGGTATTGGGATAAATATCCGGCGAAGGAAAGAGTGATTCTGGATAAATTCTTTTAATAAAATGGAAGTAAGTCTTGCGATTACCGAACGCGGTTGTCATTAATCTATATGAGTTGTTCTTTTGCTGCTCAGGTAAGTTTAATATTCACCCTGCACTGTTTCCTTAAGGGCACTACCCTTAAATCTTTAAAACATTCGATTTTTTGAAAAAAAAGTATATGATAAAGCATGATCATTTCTGAACAAATTAAGCAAACTGCATGAAAATATTCCTCTTAGTTCCGGATATATTGATATTCTAAATATTTAATTAATGATCAAGTTTATGGTACGAAAAATTTTAAACTCATTTTTCTCAAAATGTAATTTTGCATCATTCCGCAACTGATATCTCAAAAACTATGAAACATTATCCCATGAAATTTTTATCACTGCATGATCATGTTATTTTATTGCGTCTGAACTAGAATTATTGCAATCACTGCACAGTTTGTTATTTTTTCAGGGGTAAATGAATGCAAAAATTTAAGGAAATTTTAAATATATTTTTTCAGTTTTAAAAATTAAAAAGAATATCTTAATTTTGAATGTTTTATTTTCAACTGTATTTTGAATGATTTATTTAAAATATAAAATAGAAATTATACATTTAAGTGTAAAATTAATTTCATAGTTCTGCGCGTAAGCCAGTATACAATAAAAATTCTTAAAAAACGAGGTATATCTAAACCACTAAAAAAAATTATTAAAAATTATTTTGAGAGTTGAAAATTTGTTTATTATAATAAATATTTCAATTTATCATATACCTAACATTTGGAAAAATTGGGAGTAAATTGAAATAGTTACAGAGTCAAAAAGTATGAAAATATACCTTATTTCCTCGACTTAAGGGTCATGAGCCCCCTTAAGTGTCTGTTCACATACAATCTGTCAGAGTTAGCGTTACTCTTATTACCATTTTTCACCAATCACACACCTTAACAATTTCGTGGTAAATCGTTTGGAGGTTTGTAATAGGTTAAATATATTTCAATACGAGTAACGCTGACTTTGGCGGATTCTATGTGAACAGGCCTTTAGTGAAAGAGCCTAAATTTTTAGCTTTCGCCAATCAATAGGGTGACAATGTACAGTAAATGTTTTTTTTCCCAATGTGGTCGCCTTTTGCTTGGCTTGCCACATCGATTTATCATGTCCATCGACGTGGTACATTCCCTTTTTGTTATTCACCCCTCAGTCTTGCTGGCTACTTTACCGTGGGAGCACCAATTAGGTGAGCCAGCATTGCTCACTATGAAGGGACAACACGGAAATGGCCAAGTCTTATTCGGGATTTGAACCCGAGCCCACTGTGCGGAAGCTCACGACGCTAACCACTATAACATGCGGGTGGCGTATCTAAGGCTATAGCTGTTTTAATCTGTAAATGCGAAATGTTATGCTGTACAATGAGACTAGGTGAACTTGGATAAGACATACTTATATGCACACATATATACCGGGTGCTTCATAAATTCGTGCAAACTTCAACTATTCATAATAAAAGAAATAATGCTCGGAAAAATTTTCTGTTTGCGCCAATATGATAAGAGGGATTTTGGATTTTTTTTCATGAAAAAAAAAGTTTCCAAAAGTAACCGAAAGAGGGCGTTCACACGTCCTACTGAGACGTTTTATGCAAATCAGGCTATCAATAAAACACCTGATTGGAAATGGATCCGTCATTCGAAGCCGACAGCATGCTTTCTTTACCAGATCGAGTGTTGGTTGCTAAACTTTTCTACAAGAGTGGTGAATCACCAACTGTTGCATTGCGAAAGTTTCGCACGGAGAAAGGACTGAAGGCGCGAAAATGGCCTATTTCATTGAATGGGATACTGAATTTAGTACGACGTTTTGAGGAAGCGGGGAGTTTGGAGGATCGTCCACGAATTGGCAGACCATCCTTGAGCGCGTCCATGTTGTACAAAGTTCCATGGAAAATTTGGCAGCCGAGACATCAACGGGAAGTAGCAATGCTCGTGAAGCTGGGAGAAGAACGGGGATTCCGGAACCGTCGATTCGACGTATTCTGCACGGAATGTTGAATCTTGTATCCGTACAAAATCCATGCGCTTCACCAGTTATTACCGGCAGATACAGATGCAAGACAAATATTTGCTACATGGGCTCTGGCACAAATGGAAAGTAACCCACAATGGTTGCCGAATGTCATGTGGACGAATGAAGCCCACTTTTCACTGCATGGTGACGTTAATACGCAAAACAGTCGTATCTGGGTGACTTCAAATCCTCGTGAGTATCTGAATCGGCCACTACATTCTCCTCGTGTGACTGTTTGGTGCGGTTTCACCGCGTCTTTTATTCTGGGCCCTTTCTTTTTTGAAGAGCCTTGTCCTGTATTCGGGTGGAAAACCTGTACAGTCACTGCAGCACGGTATCTTACGCTTTTGCGTGACCACGTTAAGCCTGTATTACAGGAAAGACATGCGTTACCTGTTGTCACATTCATGCAAGATGGTTCGCCGCCCCACATTTTACGTGATGTCAAGACGTTCCCGTTGGAATCTTTCACTGAAGACCGAGTGATAAGTCGAGGTTGTAAGGTTCAGTGGCCCTCACGATCACCAGACTTGAACCCGGCGGATATTTGGTTGTGGGGATACTTAAAGTCTCGTGTGTACCGGGGTTCCCCAACCACTTTGGTGGAACTGAAAAATGCCATTCGACAGACAGTAACTGCCATTGATGGCGACATGCTACTCTCCGCTGTAATGGGAGTAGTGACGCGCATCACTTGCCTATTACCTTGTGCTGGTGGTATTGTTGAACATCTATTACTTTAAAATAAATGCACAGTCTCATGTTATTTATGTTCTCAGATATGTTTGATTTTCTGTTTGTGTTTGCCTGATTTGCATAAAACGTCTCAGTATGACGTGTGAGCGCCCTCTTTCGGTTACTTTTGGAATCTTTTTTTTTTTCTTTTTTTACATGGAAAAAAATCCAAAATCCCTCTGATCATATTGGCGCAAACAGAAAAATTTTCTGAGCATTATTTCTTTTAATATGAATTTTTGAAGTTTGCAAGAATTTATGACGCACCCGGCATATATATATATTAATAAAATAATAGGCAGAATAGAAAAAAAATTCAAGACTTCAGATTCCTACAAAATAAATAAATAAATGAATAAATAAATGTATATTTATGTTTATACACCTATGGTAAACTTATAAAAAAAATTGATGACTTTAATTAATATAGAATGCATAATAAAAAAATTAATGACTTTAATATAGAATGCATAATAAAAAATTTAATGACTTTAATTAGTATAGAATGTGCATAGAGCATTTTGAACAGGCATTATTTTGCAAAAAATTCCTTATTTTGAATTTTAAAGCTTTTTATTGTAGTAAAAAATAAAATTAATTATTCTAATTTTGTATATAGAGTTAAAACTGGAAAATTAAAAAAATTAGAGTATGAAAACCCTTGTTCCTCTTAAACCATTACTGACTTCATTGACCCCGGTTAAGAACCTTTAATCTATACCTCTAAGATGGTCCTCTAAGTTAGATGTCATAAATAATCATCTTTTTAAAATATAAAATTAACAACTGTAAAATTAACTGTAACAACTGTAAAACTGTGTAAAAACTGTAAAATTAAGTAAATTTCTGTAAAATTAACAAAAAAATGTTTTGTTCTAAATCTAAACATCCCCATTTTTCTTCGGTTTGCTGACGTTTCGAATACGAAACAAATCACTCTTCAACCATATAATCCCTAATATATTTCCTGTGACACGGAGTCACTACGTCACAGTCATTTCGTAACGTCGCATCCTATTTTACGGCTAATAAAGCAAATGCAAGTTTGAAAATCCCATTAATATTTAACTTTTCACAGGCTTCTATCCTTGCTATTAATTTAACTTTTGGGATAAATTAAATTAATAGCAAGTGACATGTTTAAATCGGGCTTTAGATATTGACTAAGCCTGAGGCCTCATAAACAAATTAATTTATTTCTGCGCATGTTAATGACATGTTTAAATCTGGCTTTAGATACTTTCTAATACGTGGCGGCTTAAATACGTTAATTTGTTTATTCCGAGGAAACTCTCTAGCTCTCTGCCATTTTTATATTTAATTATGGTTGTGACGTATTAAACCTAACGACAATTGTTTATTAAGTAATCCTTTTTCTCTTTATTGGGTTTAATAGTATTTTTTAAAGTGCATTTCTCTACTCTTAATATTATAATTTTCAACATTTGGCAATGACCTATTTAGTAAAATCTGTGTATTATTAGTACATTTATTTACTATTCAGTCGTCCTGTTTTGACGAGTACCATTAAGTTGTAATTAAGTTTACTTGTCACTTTATGTTAAAGTTGTTCCTCAGAAACAGATTGTTTATCCACTTATTTTGCCTCTGAAATAATTGGTTGTGATATGCTCCCTAATTTATTTATTATTTTTTTTGGGGGGGAGGGGGTGTGGTCCCTGATTAATAAAATGTTATGAAATACTGATCAGTACGAGTGAAATAGAATTCTGTCTGCCGATTTGTTGTCTATATAAACCTAATGTATAGGGACCAGATTTTATATAGTGAATAGTCGTTTAGGTCCCGAGGTAGCCAAGTGGTGGTGCATTGGACTTCGCACAAGAGTGCTCGGTTCGAATCCTGACGGACATCATTAAAATATTTCGTGTCTAGTTCGGATAGTGGCACGTTAAATCTTCAGTAAGGAAAGTCATTCCATGAAGCCAGAGACGGTGGGAGAATGTACGATCCCGTCAGATGCCACCCTGGGGTTGATCGAACAAAATTGTGGTGTCACTTGGCCAAGTCAGACTCCTATCCCCGTCGTACCATTGTGAACCGGAGCCACATTCCTTAGCTCGCTGCCATTTATGGAACTGGTTTGGAGTTGTTCCAGCAAGGGGGGGGGGGGGTCATAATTAAAACACACCATTTTTGTCACCATATTAAATCCTCAACATGCCTTGAAACATGTTTCCACCATTACATTCCAGTCATTTAATTAAAAGTTCCAGTTACTGACCAACTGATGACTCGATTACTAAAAGTTAAGAAATTCAAGCAACCACTCTACTGAAACCACTCTCTAAAAAATACCTTGGAGTATTTTTACCATGTTTTTATTAACTCGCTTTCTTGTTTGTGTGTTTGTCCCGTACAAATCTTGCAATCGATTTTTAACTAACTTCCCGACTAGCTAGACATTTGAAACTTTTAGAATAGCTCAGAACACGATAACAATGCATTATTTTAATACTTTTAGCCATCTTTAAGCAGATTTGAATACATTGTCAGTTAATTTTGTTTTGAAGAAAGGTGCAGCCATCTATCCGCCGGGACGGGAATAAAAAGTTAAACGCCAGTTAACTTCCAATTCTCGAGCTAAAGGATTGGTTACGCATTTGATAACTCTTTATTACGCATTTGATCATTTTCTTTCAAGTTGATGGGATAATTCATAAAAACAATTTTAAAAGTATTTATTAATACATAGAATAGTCAAGTTTATATGATTCAACAGAAAATTTATAAACATGGTATATAAAAAGTTCTTTTTATCTTGTAATTATTATATATTTTGCGTGGGAAGAGTAATAAATTTTACATTTTCCAGTAAAATATGTGTACACATAAGGCAGAAAAATAAACTGGAATAAAAAAGTGAATATGTATATAATATATCACTTAGAATTTGTTTTACCTTGCTTTTGTTTGACTTTCTTTTTTCGTGAATTTTGAAATGATTCCTTTTTCATTAAATTTACCTTTACACGAAAAGCATTTAAAAGTACTTGAAAAATTCGAAATAGTTAATTTTTTTTAAATGTAATATTTAATGTATGCTTAGTTCGTTTTATTTGTCTTTATATACAGTTATGATTTTTCTTTATATAAATACTTTTATGCGTGTAAATTCACTTGAACAATTTAAAGTTTAATTTTCATATTCAAATTCAATATTTAAAGTAAGTGTTATTTATTTTGTTTGTCTTAAAATACAAATATACTCTTCTCTATATGAAGATCATTATGCATAAAAAAACACTTAAAGAGTGTGAAGTTTTGTTTAAAAATTTGAAATTAAATATTTAAAGCCTGTTTTGTGTATTTTTTTGTTTTAATTTAAAGATATAACTTTTGTTTATACGGATATCATTTTCTAGAAAAACACTCTGAAACAAGTTGAAATAAATTTTAAAATTAAAAATTTCAAATTTAAAGCATGTTTCCTTTTAATATCTGATAAATAGCTGAATTTGTATATTTTTTCTCTTTTATGCAGAGAAAAATGTCTACTTTCATTCTAAGAATTATTGAGATTAAAGGCAAAATTCATCGCAAAAAATGTAGACTATATTTTTCAGTCATTGTAAACTTACTGGTATCTTTTTATCTATAGAAAAAAAACTTTAATTCTCTATGTCTATGTATATTTTTTACCTGCATGTATGTACAGTTTTTACCAGATCACGTTCAGCTATAAATCTCTTCAAGCATTTCACAATTATAATGGAATTTACTTGGAATAGGAGAGAATTTCAAGATGGAAATCAACATATTTAAAGTAATAATCAAAATCACTACAATTCTGTAATAAAAATACAGATTTATCATTAAACTTTTCCTCACGGGGTGGGATACCATGTATCCCAAGAATGAATGAACACACACACACACACATATATATATATATATATATATATATATATATATATATATATATATATGTATATATACAGTAGAACCCGCTTAATGGAATATCGGTTAAAAGAATATCCCGTTTAATGTAATAAATTTTCAATATACCAAACCGTAGTAATTTCTTTCCGTGTTAAATTTCCCGGTTAATGGAATATCATGTTTTGAAGCTATCCCGCTTAAATGAATAATTTTTAACCTTGATGATATCGATCTTTTTCTATTTCCCCCACCTCTTTTCAGAATTTTTTTCGGGAAAGTACAATAATGAATGTGCAGTAACTAAATCTCCTTGAACTCAATTTTGTCACTTCACAGAAAGTGTGTAATCGCAGCAAATGACGATTTCTTGGATTTGAAGGGCCATTCAGTGTTGTTGTTTTCTTTTGCCACCCCCCGTATTGCTCGGCCGCTCAGCCTACGTTTCCATATTCAGAGAATGAACAATAAGCTTCATCCCCAGATGAGAGCTAGAGAGTGTGGAGGGGGAGGAAATATGAAACATCAAAATATCCTTATCTTGAAGTGGACGGGGATTACCATCTGTAACGAATCTCTTCAGAGAAATGCAACATTTAACCTGGGGGTCTCTAGCCTTGAACATTTAACTGTACAGCGATTAGTTCGACAGTTCGCTTTAGTGAAATCAGTGTCGCTTCGCTTTCGTGAAATCAGTCATTTCTCTTGTGCTTTCCTACAATGACTTCGAGATGAAAAGATCTTATTTTAAAAGAAAAAGAAAAAGTTAATGAATTTAAATGTAAATAAGCGTACGCAATTTGAACTCTCAAAAAAGTTTGAGATAACCCAAGCTCAAGTTTCGAAATTGGTTAAAAATAAAGAAAAAGTCTTGACCGACTGGAAATGCAACAAAAATCTTAATCAAAAAGGAAAGCGTACTGGAAAAGAATCTGAAGTTGAAGATCAGTGGTTTGCTGAAAAATGAGCTTGTAATGTTCCTGTTAGTGAATTATTATTGAATCAGAAAGTTGAATATTTAGCACAACAGTTAAATATGACCGAATTTAAAGCTACAAATGGTTGGTTGTGCAGATGGAAAGAAAGAAACCAAAGTTCTTTCAAAAATATTCATGGTGAAGCAAGTGATGCTGATGAAGCCGCTGCCACTTCTTGGAAAAATGTAGTACTGTATTATCTGCTTTATTACAAGACTACAGTTCTTCTTGTATCTATAACTGTGGTGAAACTGCGCTTTATTACAGAGCAATGCCTGATAGGAATTAGTGCTTAAAAGGTGAAAAAGTTGTTGGAAGAAAAATCCCAAAAGACAGACTGACAGTTTTATGCATTAGAAATGCTGACGGCATTCATAAAATGCCACTTTATGTAATCCGGAAATCCACAAACCCACGATGTTTTAGAGGTGTAAAATCTTTCTAGTTAAATGCGAAGTGATTTCAAAGGCTTGGATGACTGATAATTTCTTTTAAAACTGGTTGGTGTCATTTGATAATGAGATGAATGAGATGAAAAGAAAAGCTATCCTTTTTATCGATAGTCGCCCATAAAGTCGACGTAAGACTAGAAAATGTAGCACTTCATTTTTTGCCTCCGAATACCACAGCTATTTTACAGCCAGTGGACCAGGGATTATATCATTTTTTAAGAGGAATTATAGGAAGGAAGTTGTTAAAAAGACCATAGCCTGCATAGATGATACTAGTGGATTTTCTATCAGTGGTTCAACTAATAAAATTATTAGAAGCATTTCAATTCTTACAGCTGTTCATATTATGATCAAATCATGGAATAATATTTCCTTTGTAGCAATAAAAAATTGTTTCATAAAACGTAAATTTTCAACAGATGTAACAAATGATGAATTAAATGATGGATCAATAATAAATGTAAATAATTTACCACCAGAAGGAATGACAGAATTTTTTTTTCCAATTTTGTAAACTTCGACAATGACTTGACAATGAATTCTTCGACAATGAAGAATATCGTGAAACTTCAGACCCTCAACTTGACCAAAGCTAAGTCGATGAAGATGAATTTGATGAAGAATGCACCGTTAAAAAGGTTCCTTCACATGTTGAAGTTAATAACGATTGTGATATTTTAAGACGTATCTTGGAAACGAAGCTAAATACAGACCACCATTTATTTTATAAACTAGAAAATCAAGTAACAGATTTTCTGCATCCACAGAACAGTAAACAGTCTAAAATATCCGACTTATTTAGCAACAAAAAAGTAAGTAATACTATAATTATTTTCCAAAAATGAAGGTAAATATGTATATTCTACAATAAAATTAACTCATATTTCATCAAATTTCTAAATTTTAATGTGTTTAAAGTGTTTCTTCTTTTAGTTAATCGATTGTTTGTTAATTATAATAGTTTAAGTATGCCTATGGTTTAGGTAATTTTATATAAATTTTTGGTTTAACTGTAACTTGAAATATTGTGGGCGTGTCAATGTGATTCCGGATAATAGAATATCCCGCTTATTAGAATAATTTTTCTTGGCAAAGTGGCTATTCCATGAAGTTGGCTCGTATGTATATATCATACACACACACACACACACATATATATATATATATATATATATATATAAACCCCTTAATCCCTTGATGGTCGTTCTTACAAAGGAGTATGAAATTTCTCGTTCTAAACATGGGATCCAAAATATGGGTCCCCTAAGCTAAATGTTGAAACATATGATAAAAAATTACCAAGGAAAGTAGGGTGGTTACAGTGTTCGGTTAAACGTACAATGCATGACTGTTATTGTCTTAATTTTAATTTTAATCTTTGCATAACTCAAACACTGAGTTTATTTGTTTGTATATAGACATTGAATAAACCAATTTCAGTTCCGTTATAGCTGAAAGAAAAAAGAAAACTTCAGGTAGTTTTTTCTGACGAAACTACCGCGAGTTATTGACATAAGGTTACTTATCGTTGCTTACCTCTTTTCTTTTTTTTTTTACAATAAAATCCCTACATACGAAGAGAAGGATGAGTGATAACCCTATGCAGAATAGGTAGATGGTAAGAAAAGTAAGTTTCATATGCCAGAAAATCGGGGGTAATGTGTCGTTTAAATGTCAAGTCAATAAATGAGTTTCCCAGTGTACTCGGATAGTTCGACGTAATCATATCTAAATTAAAGTGATGTTTCATGAAATCGAATGCATTTTCGTTGCGTTTTGCGTCTATATTAAAATAACCCATCATGATGATCGGCACATTGACATCAAAATCAAACTCTTCATCTATAAGTAAACTTGATTCGGAATATTTCATGAGCGCACTAAACAGAAATAATTTTAGATCGGCTGAATTGACTGTTGGGTGAATATATACGGATGCCAGTATTAAACGCGATTGTCCATTTATTGTGATATCCAACATACAAATATAACCAGCTCACGAATCTTCTATTTTTCTTTGATGGTTTAGTATTATTTATAACTGGCGACGACGGTTTTAACGTCTGAAATTTTGCTTTACTGCGGACCGTTAAGGATGAACGCAATCGTCTGCTACTCTTGATTTAAAACTGGCGTCGACGGTTTTAACGTTTGAAATTTTGCTTTACCGCGGACCGTTAAGGATGAATGTAATCGTCTGCCACTCTTGATTTATAACTGACGATGACGGTTTTAAAGTCTGAAATTTTGCTTTACTGCGGACTGTTATGGAGGAACGTAATCCTACGTTAAAAAGGCAGTCATGAAATTAGCAGGAACAGGATCAAAGAAATTTTGCTTAAATTTGACCATCGGATTTGTTCAAATTATACTTCTACAAATCCATCGGCTGTTTAAAAAAGATTTATTTATTTATTTTGTTATTGGATGTAGAGGAAATATGGACTGTTATTCTTCATTGCCATCCAAAGATTCATAAGTACATTGGGCAACTTACTACTTGACTTCGGCAAAAAGGGTAAACTTTAATTACACAATTCTTGCAAAAAATGAAATTGACCAAAATTGTCAAACATTGACATTTTAACATAGGCAGTCACTTTATCACTATTTTTGACTTTAGTCCTTTATACCGGGCACCATAGATATATAAGAATTTTAAGAATCCATGTATTTATTGTTATGAAAACATCAACTTAAAACTAGTTCCGGAAAATCCGATTTAAAACTAGCCGGAACTGGTTTGTCCCCAACTTTTCTCCTGCTCGTCCAATTCAAAGCGGTGGCGCGGCAATGAATGCGCGCGCACGGACATTCTCCAGAACTTCTTACAAAGTTTGGATAAAAACGCTGGCAACAGAAAAGGTGTGGCGGTTTTTGAATTCAGGCTCAAGAACTATATGTGGTGTCAGTCTTCGAATTTTCTTCGGCGAGAGTCCATCGATCTACTTGTAGAGAAGGGGTTCTGAAGCACGTGGTTGCACGTTTAGCACAAAATAAATATAATTAATCAATGAAAAATTTTACGAAGAAATGAATCGACCTTTTGTAAGCTGATCTCCTGCGCATGTGTTAGTGTTATGAAAACATCAACTTAAAACTAGTTCCGGAACATCCGATTTAAAACTAGACGGAACTGGTTTGCTTTATTCCTGCTCGCCCAATTCAAAGCGGTGGCGCGGCAATGAATGCGAGCACATGTACATTCTCCAGAACTTCTTACAAGTTTTAAAAAACGTTGGCAACAAAAAAAGCTGTGGCGAATTTTGAATTTTCCGGCTCAAGAACGATATGTGAAGTCAGTCCTCGAATTTTCTTCGGCGAGAGTGTCCATCGATCTACTTATAGAGAAGGCTTTCTGAAGCACGTGGTTGCACGTGTAACACAAAGGAAATGTAATTAATCTAAGAAGAGTTTTACGAAGAAGGGAATCGAGCTTATGTAAGCCAAGTTCCTGCGCATGTGTTGGACAGATTTGTACAAATGCGGAATTGACCAATGTAATGGATTCAAGACATCCTAATGTTTCTTGGTCTTTTGAGAAAGAATTGTGATGTCTACGTGCAAATAATTTTTGTGCTAAGAATTGTGATGTCCACGTGCAAATAATTTTTGCGCTCTCTGAGCTTAAGTATTAAATAAAATGTGGTTAGTGAATTCTAATTTTATTGTTTTATTTTTAATGCAATGTGCTGATCTTTTATAATCATGGCCACAACAATAATCATTAACAGTTAGATAGATTTCTACAAATGCAGAATTAACCAATATTGATAGATTCAAGACAACCTAATGTTTCCTGGCCCTTTCAGTAAAAATATGGTGCCCACGTGTAAATAATTTTTGTGCTCTTCGAGCTTAAGTATTAAATAAAGTGT
This sequence comes from Dolomedes plantarius, assembly GCA_907164885.2. Lineage (NCBI taxonomy): Eukaryota > Metazoa > Arthropoda > Arachnida > Araneae > Dolomedidae > Dolomedes > Dolomedes plantarius. Next base: position 37,332,259 of record OU015503.1, on the reverse strand, counting down.
GGTAAGTGAAATCTGGATTTATTCTTTTATTTTTAATGCAATGGGCTTATCTTCTATAATCACGGTCATAACAATAATTATTAACATTTACTCGTATGTTGTAACAAAAAGATAAAGTTGCTACATAGCTACAGAAATAGATAGATAGATAGATAACGAGAAGAGGCAAAACTTATTTATAAAACAATTGTTTCGTGGGTCAAACGGTAAGAAATATCCAATATTCCTTTATTCCGCTGCCAGCTATTTTACTGCCAGTATATTCAGTTTGATGTAGCATGCTAATGATCTTCGGAGATACAACTTATTTACCTAGGACACTTAATCATCGGCACAAATAATTGAGCTGTTGAACTTTGAATAATCTTAAGCTCTGAACAAATACTGACCGGTAAGGCAAACAGTGAGTATATCTCGACTCCGCTTCCTGGTTTGTGAGAGAGAATGTAAGGACTAAATTAACTCGGAGTGTTATGAAAGCATAACAGCCCTTCATATGGATTAGCATGCATCTAAAGCTATTTTAAAGTCAAGGCAAATTCTCGAAGGAACGTGACTAAGATAGAACTTTAAATTTAATTAATATTTAAATCAGGGAATATCAACATGTGGGTCGCGAAGTGTTTCCTGGAGGGTAGTCACGGTTTTATTCAGTTGAAATGACTTAGGGAATTTCAGCGAAAATTTTTATTCAGTTTTTAGCGCCGTAAGATGGCCGAAAGGCTGGAATATGGTACCAGAGTCTGTGGGTTCGAATCCCGCTCTGTTGATCGGTTGTTCGTATCGGTTCAGAATTGGGTTTTAGCAGTAGGTCCCAATCTAATTACCCATCGTGTAGGGGAAAAAATGACCGTAGCTCTAAATCAGGGGTTCCCAAGCTTTTTATAGTACCGTACCTGTACGTTAAAATCAATTTGATGACGTACCAGTAGACCAAGAATTTTGAAATGGGGAATAAATGCAATGTAGAACATTTGTAATAAAGACAAGTAACTTGGGATATATTTTTCTTGCTAAACATATACATAAAATATAATAATCACTTTAAAAAATATATAATTAGTGAGAAGGTTGGGCCTGTTTATTATTAACTGAAGAAGTAATATCCGGCTCAATGTTTGTCAGTTTAAGGTGAAGATCCGATTCAATGTCCAGCAAAGCTCTATATTTGATTTTCCTCGCAGTCATTGCAGTAAATCATTTTTCACATAAATATGTGGTCACAAATGGCATTAAAAATTTCAACTTCTCAGGCAAGAAACTTCTCAGGCACAGTTTTAATTCGCAAACACGATTATAGATACAGTTATAATTTGCAGGCGAGTGCCAAATTTTTATGGGGTGGTCATAGATAACAAATTCAGGTGTAGACGGCATCTTTTGAGATTAGGAAAATCCCAATAAATTATTACAAGGCAAACAATGGATAAGAAATTTCAAACTAACATATTAAAACGTATGGATTATTAGTTATTATAGTCAATTCTTTTCTTATTTTGCAATGTAGATTTTTAATAGATTTTTGTTTTAAATTGTAAAATCATTCGGGTACCGGTAGCTGCTAGTCCGCGTACCGGTACTGGTACGCGTACCCAAGGTCGGGAACCACTGCTCTAAATAAACCAACCAATCTACAGGAAAAGTCTCCTTCAAAGCGCAGACTCCGTACATTAAAAAAATGTCGTCTTTAATGGGCGGTTAATGAAAATCGCTGTTTCTACGCACTGTACAAACATTTTAAACATCAGTTTTTATTTCATCATTCTGTGCTGTCACTTTTTGTGTAACTTTTGCAATTTCCTCCAATGGAATAAATCAGATTTTAACGTAGGATTACGTTCCTCCATATCGGTCCACCGGAAAGCAAAATATCATACGCTAAAACCGTCCGACGTCGCGAGTTATGAATTTGGCAGCACGCCAAACCCAGTCTGTATCGCTTGGGCAAGCCGTAAACAGTTAAACGGAAAAGTACCTAAATGCATCAAAATTTTGACATAAATACATACATACACATACATATATATATATATATATATATATACACTCATGGACAAAAAAATATATATGTATATATATATACTATATATATACTATATATATATATATATATATATATATATATATATATAAGACAAATTTGAAAGTGAAAAACCAGTATGTGCAAAAACCACTACAGCCAGGAACTAAAAACATGAAAAGATGAGAGAAAAAATAGGTTTTTGACAGCATATTTTCATCAGCGGGGCCGATACTGTCTAAAAACCAATGGATTGTTTCTAATAAGTATGATAGGAGCAATAAACATACTTAGACAATCCGTACAATCCATAAGAATCAGAAGAAGTGAATAATCAGTTGCTTTATCATAGAACACCAAGCCCGGCGCCAGACTAATTGGAAGTTAAGTTAAGGAGACCGCAAGATATATATATATATATATATATATATATATATATATATATATATATAGATAGATAGATAGATAGATACTTATATACATAACACATACATACATTTATACATACAAAAGAGGTAAGCAACGATAAGCAATCCTATGTTAATAACCCGCGGTAGTTTTGTTACAAGAGACTTCCTGAGTATTTTATTTTTATTTCTATCGCTGTAGAATTCTAGATCCATACAGTAGGTGCAATATTTTTCTTGAGGTTCTGTTCTGTTTTTGCTTTTGTACACCTTTCAATGAAGGTATAATGCTTCGTAAGATTGTCAATTTATTACAATTTTCATTTTTGTCAAATTAAAATTTTAATTGTGGATTAAATTATAGAAAAAACCTTTTAATGATCTTTCTTTATGTCTTAAAAGGCTTTTTTAATGATAATAGATACATGGGTAAACAAGGTAACGGGATGCGTTGAAACGAATGTAAGGGGTCCCGACTAGGGAAAGATCGAGGAACAGTGCTTTGAATAAAGTTGAACTGGATAAATTTTTTGGGTTGTGCTTCTACCATTATAAAGTACTAATAGTTATAATATATATATATATATATATATATATATAATGAATGAATGAATGATTATTTAAAAATATTATTCCCTTTTTTCTTTTTTAATTAACTTGTTTTAATTAACTTGTACAGTTTTAGGCAGCATGGACTCCCACATTTCTGAAGATCACTAGTAAAGGGGCGGGGGGCATAGGGCTGTCCGTAGACACCATGAGTGGGTACGGTGAACATTACGGTTTCGTTGTGGAGGCGTTCATAAAAAGAACGATTGAGTAACACCGACACGGAGGACCTATAAGACGCGCTGAGCCACTGATGCCATTCCTGATCGCAAAGTAATCTGTGATAGGTTTTTAACGTGACAGGAAATGGGTCTGCATTACCAAGGACACCAAAGGGTTGTCCTTGGAACATTTGAAAACCATAAAATATGCCACTAGTCCGTGATTCCCCTATTTTTCAAAAGGTTTCCGCCATTCCAGAAACGACCCACAGATTGATGGAAAATTTTGGAGAACGGCTTCGACTGTGCATACCAATAACGGGCGTCACCGGTGTCGTGTTATTTTCAAAACATTGTGAGAAAAATTCTAGATTATGCGCATTACTTAAAAAGTGTGTTGCTGTAAATTGTTTCGTTCCTTTTTTGTTAGCCTTTGGAGAGTGAGACCATTCTACCGCACCCTGCATGACATTGAAAATAAAGATAAATTTTCGAGACTGTTGCAGAAAATTACATGTTTTCTAGAATCTGTCAACACACTGTCTTCTTATAGCTCCATCGTGTCACAGGCGGGGCAAATTTCACCCCAAAAATTAACCAGCATGGATTTTCCATAAAACCTTGGTGCTAATATAGGCCTAATTTACTTTTTTCAGTATGCAATGTACGCACCCTGTATGGCATTGAAAATAAAGATAAAATTTCGAGACTGTTGCAGAATATTACATGTTTTCTAGAATTTGTCAACACACTGTGTTCTTATAGCTCCATCGTGTCACACGCGAGGCAAATTTTACCCTAAATATTCACCAGCAAGGATTTTCCATAAAACACTGGTGTTAATATAGACCTAATTTACTTTTTTCAATATGTCATATGCGTAAGCATTAATAATTTAGCTTATCTTAATAACATATGTAGATTTTTGTCTTAACATACTGGCTTCAATCAGAGAGCATAAATATTAAAAGAATGAACATATAACACGCAATAGTCAAATTAACCAGTAAAACACAAACTGCCGTAATGGATGCGTGTAAAAGCTTTACTATTATTGAGAAGAACAGTTCATAAGAACAAGCATATATATATATACATATATATATATATATATATATATATATATATATATATATATATATATATATATATATATATATACGAGGGCTATTTTTTTTCAAAGTCCGATGGGTCTCTAAAGGAAAGCTTTGGGGAAAATCCGCTAGGTCTGTGCGCAGACGTCTTGCGCTGTGTCTGTAGTTGGCCAGGGGAACGCGCCGGTTCGCGGTTGTCATTTCTGAGTACGTAGGGAGCACATAAACATGCTTCGAAAAATAGAGTCTCCCGCCAAATGTGAGTTGCGTTCAGTCATTCGATTTCTGCATGCTGAAGGAAGCAATGCAGCTGAAATTCATAGAAGAATGAGTAAAGTGTACGGAGAAACGTTCATGTCTGACAGCAAAGTGCGGAAATGGTGCAGTAACTTTGATGCTGGACGCGCAGATGTTCATTATGCAGGCGGTCAGGGAAGGAAGCCAGTGTCAACCGATGATCTTGTTCAGCGAGTGGATCAGGCGATTCGCGGAAATCGTCGGTTCACAATTTCTGGGTTGAGTGATTTGTTTCCGGAAATCTCACGGTCAGCTGTCTATACCATTGTGAGTGACAGACTCGAGTACCGTAAACTCTGCGCGAGATGGGTTCCCAAGATGCTGTCTGACCATCACAAAACTCAGCGAATGGGCGCCGCATTAACCTTCCTCCAGCGCTACCATCACGACGGAGATGAGTTTTTGGACAAAATTGTTACAGGAGATGAGACATGGGTCCATTACGAAACTGAAGAAACAAAAGAGCAATCCAAACAGTGGATGCATTCACACTCCCCGAGTCGTAAACCAGTGAAGTTCAAGCGCAAGTTCTCCACCAAAAAGTGTATGGCTATAGTGTTTTGGCACCGTAAAGGTGTTATCTTGGTGGAATTCATGCCACGTGGCACAACCATCAATGCAGCTTCGTACAGCAAGGCTCTTTAATGTCTTCGAAGGGCAATTCAGAACAAGAGAAGAGGAATGTTGTCGTCAGGCATTGTCCTTCTTCATGACAATGCGAGGCCGCACACTGCAGTTGAATCAAAGATCCTCCTGGAGCGTTTTGGTTGGGAAGTTTTTGATCATCCACCATACAGTCCTGACTTGGCTCCCTCAGATTTTCATCTCCTTGCATACATGAAACGCTGGCTAGGAGGACAAAAATTCGCCATTGACAACGAGCTGCAGACCAGCGTACAGAATTGGCTGAAAACACAGGCGGCTGCTTTCTATGATGAAGGTATTGGAAAATTGGTACCACGCTACGACAAATGTATGAATCGGAACGGCGATTACGTCGAAAGGTAGCATAATGTTGTATCACATTATTCCATATAAAATTTTCTTGATTCTGACTGTGATTTTCATTTAGCGACCTATCGGACCTTGAAAAAAAAATAACCTTCGTATATATATATATATATATATATATATATATATATATATATATATATATATATATATTTGTATAGATATATTAAGGAAAATTTAAATATAAATGGAAATTAATGGAAACGGTAATTATGAATCAAAGAGTAATATCGTTATAGCTAAGAAAATTTGAACATCTGCACAATTGAGTACCTATTAAGGACTTTGCGCTTGTGAAATATGCCATATCGGGCCGTTTGAGTATTACGTAACCATTCAAGGTATGTGTGAGTGTGTGTGTAGGGGAGGGGGTGTTCAAGCTTTGCTTGTTTTTGCTGACAAGGTAGGAGGGAGGATCAGAGCAATTCGTAAATACGGCAGAAATCATTCACGCAAGAGAGTGAGCTGCGATGATCTCCTGACTATACCAACTCCCCTAGAATCCAGTGCTTAAAATGGGTTGTTCTGCTTTTACTGTCAATGATACAATATCTATGCACTTTTGAAAAGGAATGTGCAATAAAATTAATGATTGAAAAAAAGCGTTTAGCCTACGAAAAAGCTACGAGGAAATTGCCAAATATTTCCTAAACAAAAGACAGGGGTGTCTGACTTCTGCTTACAAGGGGAGGGAGGACGTGTGAAGGGACTAAAAATGTTGTTACATAATAATTGAACGGCCAGAATAAGCAAAACATCCAAATTAGGTACTTGTCTGTTTTATTATAAGCCTATTAGAAATGAAATATTTTGTGTTTCGTGACCGTAATACAGTATTTAAGCATTATTTAAATTTTCAACATCACTTTGGGCAAGTTACAAAAATGCAATATGCATAATTCGATTAACCGGCAGATTTATAAACACTAATTTTAAGTTTTATGATTCAGTCAAAACATCGAAGAAAAATTTAACTAAACAAACTCAAATAACAAATTCCCCCGAATGAATTCGTGTTTATCTAAACTAAGGACGTAACCATATGAACAAAATTCAAAGTAGTTTTTTTTATCTGTTTGATTAAAATGTTATTATAAATGAAATATTTTGTGCTTCGTGGCAATATTTGAGCCATTTAACGCTGTATAAATTTTCTATCATAACTATGGGCTCCAGATTAGGAAAATATAATAACGATAATTCAATTTTCAGAAAAATTTATAAACACTCATTTTATATATGACAATTTAATCGAAACGTTGTTAAAATATTAAACAAATTAAACCTTAATAACAAATGAGCCCCCCCCCCCCCCAACGAGTTCACGTTTATCTAACCACATTAAATTACACATCAGTTTCTCTTCCGAAATATAATACTGCATAACGCTGTTTACTTTCTTAAGGACCCCGGAATGTTTCAAACTCTCGAAACACGAAAGCTATTTATGAGGTGTTGCATTTTAAACGCTATTAAACTTTCAAAATATAATTTATTACGAACACATAATTGTTCAAGCTCGGCAATGCGGCTTTCTGGCTCATAAAACGCGAAGTAAACGACAAATTAACTTCTCCATCTTGCACTGAAAGCACGGCATAAGGGAGTTTTGGTAATATATTATAACTTGGGCAGGCACGTAATGTAAAGTTAAAAGATTGGAGTTGTGTTCATTTATGAGCGTAAGGAAATGTAACAATAAATCTATTTTTCAATGGTGTATAATGAAATTTCGTTTTCATTATTAGCCGGAGTCTAGATTGAAAATCAAGTTTTCATTACAGTGTGATAAACATGATTCATTAATACCATGCTGAAACCTCATTACAGCCTGTCACATAAATATGAAAATGTCCAAAAATTTTTATCCAAAGTTCTTATCCAAAGCGATAAAATTTTTACAAAATTGTTTTCAATTATACAGCTTATTTTAAATCCCCAACCTCAAAAGCTACTATATGTCCTTAATGTGTTACAATGCAGGGCGGTCATAAAAAAAACTTTGCCGATATATGGACCTCTAGCGGCCGTTCCGTTCAGCCTACCGAGATGAGATTTCAGATATAGTTATTCAGAGGTATGAGATCGGGATTCTGTGAATGGCAACAACATGGCGCTCACGGTTACGGTTATTGGTACAGAAACTGGAAATTTTCAAATGGCAGCACCCACATTTTCCCGTCGCAAAATGCTCAGAGCAGCATGCGAAAACCCTAAGGAACGTTGGAACGGTACGTGTATCACAAAAAACGGACGCGTTATGCACGCACAAAAAACAGCTCTGCGAATGGCTAACATAAACACGATCAGAGAGCTTTTTGTCGGTTTTCTACGGTGAATATCTGGCGAACGGCGTTCAGTGATTGGTTTCAGGTCTCTGTCATATGCAAATTTCCTCCGTGCGCCCCGATCGTGTCTGTTGGCCGTTCGCAGAGCTGTTTTTTGGGCGTGCATAGCGCGTCCGTTTTTTTGTGATACACGTACCGTTCCAACGCTTTTTAGGGTTTTCGCATGCGCTGAGCATTTTGCGACGTAAAAAAGTGGGTGTTGCCATTTGAAAATTTCGAGTTTCTATACATATAACCGTAACCGTGAGTTTCACTGTGTTGCCGTTCTCAGAATCCCGAGCACATACCTCTGAATAACTATATCTAAAATCCCATCTCGATAGGTTGAACGAAACGGCCGTTAGAGGTCCATATATCGGCAAAGTTTCTTTATGACCACCCGGTATATGTGTATATACAATGCTCAAAACAATTAGGGGAGCAAATGGTTTTAACGAAATTACGCAAATACTTACACCAATAAGTAACATAAAACAAATAACCCATAATTTAAAGCCTAGCAGGAAACAGAAGAAGAAAACTTCATATGCAAATCAAAGTTCATGACGTCAAAAACCAGAAAAAGAACATAAGGGCGGAAATCGGGATGTTGCAGAAACGTCTGTTTCACAACCTTAACTGTGAAATACGATTGTTCAGTTATACTTTTTGAGAAAAGGTGACTTGGAAATGTGTCAAGAACGTGATTTACCGGAATCCATGATATGGCGTATTATAGGCAGACTTGAATCCGGGCAAACACAACGTAGTGTCGCGGACGCTGTTGGAGTCACCAGAAGTGTCGTTGCAAGGCTGTGGAATCGATTCCAAGAAACAGGGAATGTTAGACGTCGACCAGGGCAAGGTCGGCCACGCGCCACTACAGCGACTGATTGCCGGTACATACTGTTAACAGCTCGTCGAAACAGAACAGACAATTCTACTAAGCTGCAAAGACAGTTGCTCTTGGCCACAGGACGAAGGGTGTCCAGCCAAACAGTACGTAATAGGCTTCATCAGGGAGGTCTCTATGCACATAGGCCAATGGTCTGCATTCCGTTGGACTCACTCCACCATGCGGTCCGAAGAAGATGGGCTGCTGAGCATCGAGATTGGGAGCAACATGATTGGAGCCAAGTGATGTTTACAGACGAGTCAAGATTCAGTCTGGAGTGTGACACCCGACGTGTTTTGGTATGGAGGGAAAGGGGCACTCGAAATAACCCCACATTCATTCGTGAAAGGTCACAATACAGGCGAGCTGGTATTATGGTATGGGATGGAATCAGCATAGGTGGCCGTACGGACCTGCATATCATTCGAAATGGTACTGTGAAGGTCCGAAGGTATGCAGACGAGATACTGAGACCTCATTTCATACCTTACGCTGCAGCCATTGGAGATTCCTTTGTTTTCCAGCATGATAATGCCAGACCGCATACAGCTCGTCTTGTGGAGAACATGCTTGAAGCTGAAACAAAACAGCGTATGGAATGGCCAGCGTGCTCTCCTGACCTGAATCCAATCGAGCATGTTTGGGACATGCTCGGACGATGCATTGCTGCGAGACCAATGCCTCCTTTTACTCTTCGAGACTTGGAGATTGTACTTCTTGAGGAGTGGAACAGTATTCCCCAAAGTCTTATGGATAACATCATCGCATCATTAGCATCGCAGCTGTTCGAGGAGACCACATGCCATATTAAAAATCTTGCATCATTTCTAAACAATACTTTTTTTATCGTTTACATGTAACCGCATTGTTGCCCTAAATCATCTTTTCATGTTTTTTTCCATATTTTCAAAGAATTAAAGCTTAATTACAAATTTGTTACGTCTTTTTTTCTGTATTGCGAATTGATACGCGTGTACTATCAATTTTATGCCAATACGTGGCTGTCACGCACGGTTTTCTTAACTTCTTTGCTTTCTCCCCTAATTTTTTTTAGCAGTGTATATTATTCGCCTGAAGGACGTTGACGTCATTTTGAAGAATGTATATATAAATAATAACAATATTATGACTTCACGTCTGTAAAAATCATATTGTGTGTGCTCATACATAATTGTGAGTAAGAAAGGCTTCCATAGAATTTTTAATGCATAAAGATTGAACTTGATAGAAAAAAGTAGCTTAAAATATTAAATAGCTTAAAATAGCTTAAAATAAGTTTTTTTTATGACCAAATAAATACCAAATAACAGAATCCTAAGCAATTTTTATTATTCAAATTCAAATCCGGAGCTTATGGACTTTTACGTTTTAAGGGAAATTCAAGATAGAATTTTTTTATAATCTATTTGTCATTGAATATTGAACAATATTTTTATAAAACACCTGAAAAAAGTATCAACTAACATAGAAACCTAAAAAATTTTTATCCTCAAAAAATCTGATCCTGAGCTTATGGATTTTAGCGTTTTCAGCAAAATTTAAGTTAAAATTTTTACTAATGAATTTATCCTAGTATGTTGAAAATTATTTTACGAAAACGTGCATTATTCTAGTATCAACTACACATAGAAATCTGAACAATTGTTATCATTCAAAAATCTGATCTCGTGCTTATAGGTTTTTCCGTTTTCAACAACATTTGAGATAGAAATTTTTATAATATATTTCTCATAGAATATCGAAAATTTTTTTAGGAAACGCCTGGAAAAAAGTATAGATTTAACATACAAACCTAAACAATTTTACCATTAAAAATCCGATCTCGAGCTTATAGATTTTTGCGTTTTCACTAAAATTTGAGATAGAAATTTTTATAATATATTTCTCATAGAATATCGAACAGTTTTTTAGGAAACGTCTGTAAAAAAGTATAGATTTAACATAAAAACCTAAACAATTGTTATCATTCCAAAATCCGATCTCAAGCCTATAGATTTTTGCGTTTTCAACAAAATATAAGATAGAAATTTTTATAATATATTTCTCATGGAATATCGAAAATTTTTTTAGGAAACGTCAGTAAGACAGTATAGAATTCACATTTAAAACCTAAACAATTTTAATCCTTCAAAAATCCGATCTCGAGCTGACAGATTTTTGCGTTTTTAACAAAATTTGAGATAGAAATTTTTAGGATATATTTGTCATAGAATATCAAGCAATTTTTTTTTAGAAAACGTCTCAAAAAAGTATGTATTTAAAATAAAAACGTAAACAATTTTTATCATTCGAAAGTCCGATCCTGACCTTAAATATTTTTATCTTTTCAGAAAAATTTGAGATAAAACTGTTCGCAATCTATTTGTTCTAGAATGTCGAACAATTTTCTTATAAAACGTCTGATATTACAATGTCGATTTATATTAGAAACATAAACAATTTTTATTCTTATAATATCTGTTACCGAGCTTACAGATTTCAACGTTTTCAGCAAAATTTCTGATAAAATTCCTCGTACTCAATCTGTACTAGAATGTGTAAAAAACGTTTTTAGAATACATCTGTTAATATAGTATCAACTTCACACAAAAACGTAAACAATTTTTACCATTGAAAATTACGGTACTGAGAGTATAGATTATATATATATATATATATATATATATATATATATATATATATATATATATATATATATATATATATATATATATATATACACATACAGCGGGTGATCAGAAATTCAGTATACATTTGAAAAAGTAATAATTCATAGAATAATGTAGGTAGAGAGGTAAAAATTGACACACATGCTTAGAATGACATGGGGTTTTATTGCAACCACAAAAAAACTTCAAAAATGGCCGAAAGATGGCGCTTCATGTGATAAGAAAATCAATAATTAGCATAACAAATTATGATAAAGCAAAGATGATGTTCTTCAGAACAAATGCTCGACATTTCGACCGTCATTCCTCATCAATAGCTGTAGTCGTGGGACAATGTTGTGAACAGCACTGTACAGCATATCTCTATTTATGGTGAGACATTGGCGTTGGATGTTGTCTTTTAGCAGCCCTATTGATGTCGGTCCATCGTGAACTTCAAAATCATTCTCTTCAGAGCTGCAGTTGTCATGGGACCTTTACGCGTTCGAATGCCCTTCCTATGGCCATAGGATCGTAAAGCTGCAGTAGCAGATTCCCCATTCTGATAGTACACCTTCACTAACAGTGCCTTTTCTGGTAACGTGAACATGCTGCTATTGCTCGTGCATCTGATTCCCTCTCTCATTACAGCTCCTTTTATACAAGATTCTCATGCAGAGTCACTGACGTTTTGCTGTCCAGCGCCATCTGCTGGCAATTTTTTGAACTTTTTTGTGGTTACAATAAAACCCCATGTCATTCCAAGTATGTGTGTCAATGTTTACCTCTCTACCTACATTATTCCGTGAATTATTACTTTTTCAAATGCATACTGACTTTCTGATCACCCTGTATATATATATATATATATATATATATATATATATATATATATATGTATATATATATATGTGTGTGTGTGTGTAAGGAAGTAATCAAGCTAAAATTACAGGGGGCTTCAGGATAATTTATTATTTGGCACCGAGCGCCATCTTTTTCCCAGATCTTAATTGAAATGTTTCGCGTGAATTGGAAAAGAGAATCTCTTTTTGAGATGTGGCCTTGACACGCGTTATGGTCATCAATCGAGTGTATTTTTAGAAGCAAGCATCGGCGTTTGAGGAGTGAAACTATTATATAATATGGAATCGTCTCGGAACATTCTATAGACATCACAGGGCATGCGCGTAGTTTTGCCGCTTGATTTTTAACAAAAGATTTATCAAAGCGTCCGTGGGATCCCAATCGAGAGGTAGTGCGCGTCAGAAGATGAGAGTTCGAAAATGGTCGGATTGAATCGGTTTAATTAATAGTTATTGAATAAAGGATTTAGATGTAACTAATTGTCGTTAATTCCACAGAACTACGATTGTTCTGACTGCATATTTTTAGAGTAAGTAGTAAGAGGGGAACGAATTAAGAGGGAGTACGAGAATTTACGCTCGTCATATATATATATATATATATATATATATATATATATGTATGTATGTATGTATGTATGTATTCAGTCTTTACAACACACCTTCTTAAGAATTTTATTATTGGAGACTTGGATTCATTTTAAGCAATTAAAAACAGCAAGATTTTCTGTGATGAGTGTGAGACAAACCCGGATCTTCTGATCTCGAGATTTTTCACTATTGCAGCCGAGTTATCTGCTTTCATTCCCTTTTACCTTACGCGCAATTTTTTTCCTTACAAACCATATCTGATTCAATATTTTGATACTTTAATTTCAATGTGTTCCCGGAATTGGTTCTCTCTGCAATGAGCCCCCTTTTCTAAAGTTGAAATTTCATAAAAAAAAAGAAAAGTTATAAAAATCTGAATCAAATACTCATTAAAAGGAGGAGAACACTTTCTGGTATTTTTTCTTTTCACTTTTCCCCCTTTCACGCAGAAGAATAAAGACCCTCACAAAAGAATCTGGAGGGAAAAAGGCATAATAAAAATATTTTAATATTTGTATGACACTCGGTTCAAAGAAAAAATTCTCTTTTTATGGATCTTATTCATTAGCTTTTTTTACGCTTCGACTGCGCTTCCTTTTCTGTGAAAAGAAATGAGTTAATGCAACTAAATTAGCAATAAATTAGAAGGAAGAAAGCCGATAACATTGGCAAATTCCTTTGTTCCATTCCTAAAGATAGAACAAATTCACCTGTAATCTATATCTTTCTTTTCTGTTAAAAGAAAATACCTAGGCCAAATGTAATCCTATGATTTTGCTTTGAACTTTGTTCAAATCCATTTTATTTATATTCTTAAGAAATTAATACGTGTAATACAGACAGGGGTTGGAATTTATCTTATTAAAGTGATTCTGATACGTATCGAATGTATAATATGAATTTCGTTCAAATCCATTTTATTTTCATTTTTAAGAAACTAACAAGTCTAATACACACAAGGGTTGTATTTTAACTTATTATAGTGATTCTGATCCTCGTTAAGTGTATACTTTTAATTTTGTTGAAATCCGTTTCATACATATTCTTTAGAACCTATCGAGTGTAATACACGCAGGAGTTGTATATTTACTTATCATAGTCATTTCGATACTGAGAGCGTATTCTTTTAATTTTGCTCAAATCCATTTTATCTGCATTCTTTAGAAACTAATAAGTGTAATTAGAGTTGTATTTTAACTTATTACAGTGATTTTGATAGGGATCGAACGTATCCTTTTAATTTTGCTAAAATTGCTTTTATCTACTTACTTAAGAAACTATAAAATGTAATACACAGGACAGTTGTATTTTAACGTATTATAGTGATTCTGATATACATCGAATGTATACTTTTAATTTTGTTCAAATCTATCTGATTAACATTCGTAAGAAACTAACAAGTGTAATAGACACAGGAGTTGTATTTTAACTTATTATAGGGATTCTGATTCTCATTATAACTGTATAATTTAATTTTGTTGCAACCATTTCATACATATTCTCTAGATACGAACGAGTGTAATACACACGGGAGTTGTATTTAAACTTATCATAGTCATTCTGATACGCGGCTAGCGTATCTTTTTAATTTTGTTAAAATCCATTTTATCTGCATTCTTAAGAAACTATCAAGTGTAATAGGACTTGTATTTTAACATAAGACAGTGATTTTGATACGGATCGATCAAATCCTTTTAATTTTATTATACATTTTATCTACTCACTTAAGAAGTAGAAATTACAATAAACACAGGACACAAAAAGAGCACATATTGAAATTTATTGGCTATACTAAAAAAAACTATAATGTATCAGGTAACACGTATGTGAATTTCTAGTTCCTACCATGAGTACTTTTTTTTAAATATAAATTTTTAAAATGTGTCAAGGTTTTTTGAGACACCCTGTATTTCTATTGTTATACTGTATGCAAAATAAAGAATCGCTCCACAGAGGATAAACTTATTAAAAATAATAACTAACAAGAAATTCGTAACGACTCAAGATGAAAAGCACAGTTTATTAAACTTCAGAAAAAATCCATATTGGTGGATAACGTATAATAAATAATTAAATAACGAATAAATTAAATGAATACAGATTCAAAGCAATTTCGATGAATTATTTATGGACGCATGAAATCCATAGCACGAATAAAATAGGCATTTATTTATCATACTCCTTCGAATTTTTTACTAACTCAGATTGTTTATAACTAAACTACTAAATGCAATTAGTGATAAGAAATAATTGTTAAATATCATAGAGTCAAAAATCCATAAATTATTTTGACTGACCTTAAATAGGAAATTGTGTTTCTAGTTGTCTTGCCCTCTTTAGTTTTTTTAAGAAAATTATTTAACAGCATTGATGGGATAAGACTACAGTATTACATAGGTTCGCAGTATTAAATAGTTCTCAATAGTTTCGCCTAACATTCATCCCTCTTGGGCTATGAAATAGGCATTTTTTATCATGCTCTTTCGAATTTTTTACTAACTCATATTGTTTTTAACAAAACTGCAAAATGCAGTTAGTGATGAGAAATATTTTTTTAAAATATCATGCACTCAGAAATCTATAAAATATTTTAAAAGACCTTAAATTTGAAATTGTGTTTCTAGTGTCTTGCCTTCTTTAGTTTTTTTAAAGAAAATTACTTAACAGCATTAATGGCATAGGACTATTGCATGGTATCGCCTAACATTCATTCCTCTTGGGCTATGAAATAGGCATTTTTAATCATGCTCTTTCGAATTTTTTACTAACTCATACTGTCTTTAAGAAAACTGCAAAATGCAGTTAGTGATGAGAAATAATTTTTAAATATCATTCAGTCAAAAATCTATAAATTATTTTAACTGACATTAAGTATGAAATTGTGTTTCTAGTGTCTTGCCCTCTTCAGTTTTTTTAAAGAAAATTACATAACAGCATTAATGACATAGGACTATTGCATGGGTTCGCCTAACATTCATTCCTTTTGGGCTACGAAATAGGCATTTTTTATCATGCTCTTTCGAATTTTTTACTAACTCATATTGTCTTTAAGAAAACTGCAAAATGCAGTTAGTGATGAGAAATAATTTTTAAATATCATGCAGTAAAAAATACATAAAATATTTTGACTGACCTTAAATATGAAATTGTGTTTCTAGTGTCTTGCCCTCTTTAGTTTAAAAAAATAATAATTAACAGCATTGATGGCATAGGACTATTGCATGGTTTCGTCTAACATTCATCCCTCTTGGGCTATGAAAGGGCGAAGGTAGGTCAGACTGGGATTTAGGGAGCACTAGACCAGCTTCTTAAGACCTGTTCAAATTGCATCCGAAGCATATATATATAAATGTATATATGCATGCATAAATAGTCTTCTTACGCAGTGGATAGAGCTTAACAAAATAGGGATCTTTAAAAATTTGTTTTTCACTTCAGCCTTGGGCTTTAAATGTGTTAGAGTTTTTTAAAATTGTATAAGGATGCATGGATTTATTGTTGCAGAATAGAGATGCAAATATAAATTAATATTTTTTCTGTGTGTGGGGGGGGGGTTGTTGTGTGCTGTACATAGTTCTTATGTTTTAAAAGCACAAAGCGATTCTAGAAATGAAACAAAACCACCCCTCACAAATTTATTGTAAGTTATACGCGCAGACTGTCCTAGAAATCGACAAAATTCAAAATTTTATCATATTTGTAGTATAGCTTAAAACATCAGAGTTATAAAACTAAGTTCATCGGTCAGACATATTTTTTAGGAAAACCAAAATATTGCATTTTAATTTCTGAGTGACTTCAAAACTGCATAGTTCAAAAATCAATAGTTGGATTAGATGTTGTAAGGTATACACAAGATTCGATTCCCAAGAATCGAACTTTTGAGTGAATGAATTAAAGAAGCTGTTTGAGATATGCTAATTTCGGCATACGCGCTTAGTATAAATACCATGCAGCGTCATTAATAAAAATGGAGGTTACGGTTGAAAGAAGGTTGTTAAAGTTGATAGATAAGCGATAGGGAGCTACGAGGTATGCAGCTCCAGTACTATCCTGAGCTAGTGCTTAGGGGGCCCAAAGTTTACGTGGCAGTACTACTGGTTTGACTCTCTGCTGGTTTGTGAGTATTGAAATGTGTATTTCTATTGAATGTTAATATATATATATATATTCCGTACAAGTAGTACGTATGCTTATTGCTGTAAAAGCAAAGTCTATATGTGCAACGGATTCAATAAACATTGTTTCACGTATAAAATGTGTTTGTATCAAATTCATTTAGAGTGCCACTTCAAATTATATACACCCAAGTCTGGGTAGAAGTGAGCTTATAATTACTCTATAATGTTAAATATTTCCTATAAACAATATTTAACTCAACACTGAACAGGAACAGTATGAAGGAAATACCTATTAAAACATAATGTAATTTTTCTCAAAGAAAATACATGTTATATAAAAATTAAGACGTAAACATTTTTACATCTAGTAAAAATTAATTCCACATTAATAATAATTAAAAGTAAAAATTAATTCCACAGCTTGCGATGAAACCATAAAAAACTAAATCTACATTTATTTTCCAAATAATTTAAAATAAAAATAGAATCGGTGAATGCACACTCAAAGGTCGTTAAAACATATTTATGAATTTGGAATGCTTTCGAATTCACAAAGCAAATGAACTGTTTATATTAATTTTCCAGTGAAAATTCAGATTTTTAATCAAAAGTTTTTCTTTCTATGTAGCAATACGCACTTAAAATAGAAAACATTTCCCCGAAAACATGCAAAGAACATTAAATTTAATTAAACAGGAGAAAAATGCAGAAATGAATAAACCTCAAAGGTCCGTAAAATTAGAAATTCTGCATATATGTATATGAAGGCATCGGAATACAAATGGTATAAGTTTATAAAAATCATTTTTGAGAAAACTAAAGTCAAAGTCCACTGACTAGAGTCAGTGTAGATTATGTGAACTATTGCGTTTTGACAATTAGGTCGATGTGTAGAACAGTGGTGCCCAAACTTTTTTCTACCGCGACTATTTTCTCTAAATAAAAAATCATACGAACCAAATGAAAGTTTATTTTAATAGAAATGTTTTTTTCTTTGATAAAATGTTAACAAAAGAATTGAAAAACGAAATAAGCATATTTTGAGAAACTAATTCAAATATTTCCTGGGTATATATTTACTTTGTATAATAACAAAAAAATGTCTTCTTTACCATCTACACTTATTTTTTGCCAAATCTCATGTGACTAAAATTACATATTTAAATATTAACTAGTTGGTTCTCGTCTAAGCATGACCGTTGGATAGTAAAAAAATGTAATAATACACAAATTATACTCAAAACATCATTGCCAAATATTGCAATCAATATTTTAAAAATAGAGAAATGCACTTTAAAAAATTGCTATTGAATCCAATATAAAGAAATAGGATTACTCAACAGTGGGAAATAAGAGATTTCCGTGGGGTTTACTTCTATATCACACAAACATAGTTAAAAACAAAAATGGCAGAGAGGGAGAGCTAGATAAATTCCACTGAAAAACAAATTTACGTGTTTATAGGACCTCGTGCTTAGTTAGTATCTAATGCCAGATTTAAAAATGTCACCGAGCATGCACAGAAACAAATTAATGTGTTTATGCAGCTTCGTGCTTAGTGCATATCTAAAGCCAAATTTAAACATGTCACTGAGCATGCGCATAAAACAATTATTAATTGGGAATTATCACTAATTACTAGAAAATGCAGTTACCAAAACCGAACTGGGCACATCTGTAGATTAAAATCTTTCGTTGAAGTAAATTGATGCAGCAGTTTTCTCTCACAGACTGCACAAAGAATCAGATAAGCAACTTAAATATATAGATATGTATTTGTATTACCTTTATGTAAAAATTAACAAAAAACAAAATTAAAAAGGGCATGATTTTAAATTTATAATCTTCCTATTAAAGCATTGAAAATAATGAACTTTATTTATTGACATAAAACTAAAATGGAAAAAAAATAATGAAAAGGGTGAACCTGTATATGAGATAGTGTTTGTTCAATATTTGGGGAAATATTTGAGAATGCTTCTCTCATATCATCGTTTTTTTTTTTTTAAGCTAATAATTTTGAAACCCCAGTCTCGCCTTGTGAGACTTTTCTTTACTTTTTCAACAAATCATATGCTTTTAACATATGTAAATAAAAATATTAAAAATATGTAATTATACAAAGTTTAAAGCAAGCTTTTAAATTAAATCATTCAATATGATATAAATTTACTTCAGACTATTCGCGACCACTTCAATTTTTCTCACGACCCCTCAGGGGTCTGGACCCACAGTTTGCGCATCGCTGGTGTAGAATATTGTAATAGCCTAAGGGCCCGTTCACATAAAATCTGTCAGCGTTAGGGTAAAAGATTCCGTTGGCGCTGATTGGTTATATGGGTCAATGATTGGCATATGATTGGTTGAATTTATTTACGTTGACGATGTCGAATTCTATGTGAACAGGCCCTCAGTTTAGTAAATTATCTAATCCTTAACTATACATCTCTGCCCATATCGTCCAGTTCTCAAAAATTGTACTTAAATCACTTGGTTTCTGAAGTTCTCATATTCAATTTTAACACGTATATGTATGTTTAATAAAACAAAAAAATGTATGTGTAAAATATCCTACAGTATATAAATTATTTGTAACAGGTGTAATCATCTGAGGCATTATACTGAACTTTTTTATATAAAATTATACAGATCCCTGTTAACGATGATTTTAATAGCGTTAACTGCGTTTGTATAAAAAATTATTACCGTATTTTTAGACCCATAAGACGCACCTCAAATGTATGGGAGGATGCTTAGAAAAGCATATATTGTATTTTGTTATGTATATAAAGTTATCTTCAATTTCTTACTAAATAAAGATAAAAAAATATCTATATAATAAATGTAATAAATGGTATATATAATATATATATATATATATATATATATGTACAGTGATTTCCGCTTATAAGAATCACGTTTGTTATTACTGTTTTTGATTCTTATAAGCGGTTGATTCTTATAGCCGAAATTTTGGTTTTTGGACAGGCACACGCACACCTATATATACATATATTAGATAATTTACCATAAAATACTCTTTAATTTACGTTAATTATCTTTTATTAATTTTTTTATATAATTTTAAAAATGCAACTTCTTTTCTAGACCTATAAGTAGATACATATGATTATAGTAAGAGAAAAAAAATCCAACATTTGTTACAACATACCTGCTTAACATTTTAACGTTTCAACTACAAGTAAAATTTTTCTATGGTAGTTTGAGGTAATAAAGTTTTCAGGGGGCGGTTTATACCTCTTTCAATACCAATAGTCTCAGACGAAGATTCACCTTCTAGCTTACGTTTCACGGTTTGATAGCGTGCTGAATCTATTAATGGCACGTTTGCCTAAGTGAAAGTGGACACTTCACCGAAGATTTGTGTGTATCAGGGTCCAGGAAGCCGCAACCAGGATGTGGTAGGTGGGAAAAAAAGAGTCCCTGTCTTTGTTTGTCAGTGGAGAAAAATGAAATAGGACCCGGACGGGTGAAGATGCCCCTGGGTCAAGCTAATAGGACAGTGTTTCACTAAAGCGTTTAAGGGGAAACTGTTATATTATGTCTAACAAACAAAGGGACGCATTTTACGGCTGTATTCCCTCCCATCTTATCACTCTTTCTTTAAAAAAGAATAAAAAAAGAACTTCGTGCTTTTTGAGGGTTTCAGTGGCTTTTTTGAAAAAAATGAAAGGAAAGCGAAGGGTGTAAGCTGATTCTTAAAACCGGTGGATTGATTCTTTAAAGCAAAAATTTTAACATGGAAATAATACATTTGTTTTTCTCTTTGCGATATTGATTCTTATAAGCGGTTGATTCTTACAACCACTAATCACTATAAGCGGTGGTTACTGTATATATATATATATATATATATATATATATATATATATATATATATATATATATATATATATATTGGATTGATCGGAAAATAATTTAGTTTTTTTCGGAACAGAGGACTTAACAGTATTTTTTAATAGTAATTGTTTTTAATAGTAATTTTATTTTTTTAAACTTCACACTGAAGCCGCCTTGTCATTATATATTTTGATAGCTGATATAATGGCCGATATAAAGGCAGTCGGCAGCAAGGCTTGTTTGTGGAAATGTTTGTTTGATTCCGCGCAATTGTTTGTGTTTGGTGCCCTATAAAAATATGGAAAAGTTGAAAGCAGCATTTTCGGAATATTTTGCTTTTCTACTATCGTAAAGGTAAAAAATGCTGTTCAAGGAAGAAAAATATTATTTCATGTGTATGGAGAAGATGTACTGACAGAACGTAAGTGTCAAAATCAGTTTGCTAAATGTCGTTCCGACAATTTTGATTCTGAATTTGCTCCACGTTCTGGAAGGCCAGTTGAAGCTGATGAGGGCAAAATAAAGACAATGATTGATGCAATCCGCCAAATAACAACTCGTGAGATCTCGGAGAAATTAAATTTATCGAATGATCACGGGAAACACATTGGTTTAATTTCAAAACTCGACATATCGGTTCCGCATGTTCTTACAGAAAGAAATTTTCTCCGTCGGAATGACGTCTGAGATTTGCTTCTCAAACGACAAGAAAATGATTCATTTTTAAAGCGAATCATCCCTGGGGACGAGACATGGGTTATCTACAACAATATTAAATGCAAGATATCATGGAGTAAAAAAAGATGAACCTGTACAAAGCCCTTCGAAAATCGATATTCATGATAAACGGTGATGCTGTCTGTTTAATGGGATATCAATGGAATCTTTTTTTGAGCTTCTACCCGACAATACCACGATCAACTGACCACGTTGAAGTGTACTATCTTCACCTGGTCAAATTGAATGATTTACCCAAACAGAAAATGCTAGAATTGATCAATAGAAAAGGTATAGTGTTCCACCAAGATAATGCGTATCCTCATTCAAGTTTGGTAACTCGCCAAAAGCTTTTATAGCTTGGATGGGATATAATACTACAGTCACCATATTCTCCAGATCTGGCACCTTAGGATTATTACTTGTTCCGGTCTCTACAAATTATTTTATACGGCAAAAGCTTTACTTCAAATGACTAGGACGTCAAAAATTACTTGGATCAGTTTTTTGCCAGAAAAGATAAGAAGTTGTATGAGAGTGGAATCATGCTACTGCCAAAAAGGTGGCAAAAGGTGCTGGACCAAAACAGAGAATGTATAATTTAATAAAATATTTATACACTATAAAACATATATTACTTAACATATATTAAAACATATTTATACACTACAAAATATTTATACCCCCCCCCAAAAAAAAAGCGAAATGACTTTCCGAACAACCCAATATATAATAAAATATTTATTTATATTTTAATGTTACCTTTGTACCATAAGACGTACCCTAATTTTAAGTCGATTTTTTATGTAAAATGGCGCGCCTTAAGGAGAGTTATCAAGTATATACTATATAAAACAGTTCCGTAACTGACTCACTGACATACAACGCACAGACCAAACCGCTGGACCTAAAGGGCTAAAATTTTGCATGGCGATTCTTCTTATCGTGTAGGGATGCACTAAGAAAGATTTTTGAAAAATCCTATTAGATTTTTTTAAATTAAATTTTTAAGCTGCTTTTGTAAAATTCTTTTAAGTTTGCATTTAAAATAATAATGTGAGGGTTATAAAATTTATATCACGAGAAAGATCATAAAAATCCCTTTAAATTGAAATCTTTTTCGAACCTTTACCTCGATTTTCTGACTCTTGGTGAATTTTTAAAGATTAATTTTTAGAATTTAATTTATTAAAAGCTGATCACGTGATTTCTTTTTCGGGAACTTTAAATAAATTTATTGTCACGTGCATAACATCTAAATAGACAAAAAATATTTTTTTTCTTTCTAATGCGGCAGACGATTGGATATTATCCGAAAAAATATCCCTTACGATTTTTTTTCTAAATATATATATATATATATATATATATATATATATATATATATATATATATATATATATATATATATATATATATATATACATCAATTATATACATTGAATACATTTATTATTAATATATAAATTTATTTTTTTGGGCATTAATTGCATACATTGACCATTGTATTTAATTTGAATGTACTCCGTAGCGAAGCGCGGGTTTTTAGCTAGTCTTTACTTAAGTTGAAAAGACAGACGTTTTGCTGTTTGTTTGAATTTCTATTAATTTTTTTACTGTTCATTATATAGGAAATTTTCAGTATTACTTCGCTAAACTTTATGAATTATGTTCCTTCAATCAATTTTGTTACAGGTGAATAAGAATTTTATTTATAAATTAAGAAGTCAGTGTATTTTCTGAAATTTTTCAAATTTATACTGATATACTACGCGCAGACTTACAACAACACTAATTAAGTTCTAATAATAAATTTTACATTTTTGTGATGTTAAAACATTGGGTATATTTCTAAACCTATTTAAATTAAAAAAAACCAAAAAATATTTACTCCAGGACAATCAGATTTAAAAAAACTGAAAAAACCCATTAAAATTTCAAGTCAAAATCTATAAATTCATAGTAAAATAATTATTTTTTAAGAAACAATTAGGTGCATATTTTTGGTAGCTTCTTTATGCACCTATTCTGAAAATAGTATGAAAGCAATATCTGCAGTACTTTCCTTTATACATTGCGTGCAAGTTTGAAAATGATCATTACGAGAAAAGGCTTTTGAAGTTCCCACACTGGTAATGTTTCAATTGGAACTACTTGTTCCATGTCATAGTTTTTAATGCTCTATTTGGATTACTTTAACGCGGTTTATTTTAAATGATTCAGAAATGTTCTAGTATTCTAAAAAGGCAAAAAAAGTAATATTCGATTGTTTGAAGAATCAAAGGTGATGATTCCCAAGATTCGATACGGTAATTAAATGCATCTAATTTATTACAATATTTTACAGTGTAAAGCTTTCATGCAAGTGTTATAGATATTTAAATGTTATTATAACATCTAAATACTGGCTGTAAATTTAGTAATATTGATGTTTCAAAAACTGCATATTAACTGGCAGATAGAATTATTGTAAAAAAATATAATGTAGGAAATTATATTCATAGATGTCTGAATTATTCAGAGATAAAGCATTATCAAAAAAATTTTTTATATAATTTATGATTGTTGATGTTATGATAGTTAAAAGCATTATCAAAAAATTATGATACTTGATGTTATGATAGTTAAAAGCATTATTAAAACATTTTTTAACATAATTTATGATAGTTGAAGTTATGATAGTTTCATGTCATAGTTTTCAATGTTCTAGTTGGATTATTTTAACGCGGTTTATTTTAAATGAATCAGATATGTTCAAATATTATAAAAATACAATAAAAGTAAAATTCGATTTTTTGAAGAATCAAAGGTGATGACTCCCAAGTTTCGATACGGTAAGTAAATACGTCAAATTTATTACAATATTTTACAGTGTAAAACTTTCATGTAAGTGTCATAGATATTTAAATGTTATTAGAACATCGAAATACTGGCTGTAAAGTTAGTAATATTGATGTTTCAAAAACTGCATATTAACTGGAAGATAGAATTATTGTAAAAAATCAAATGTATGAAATTATATTCATATATGTCTGAATTATCTATATATATAAAACGCGTAGGTATTACTCAAAAATCTACGATATTTCTACGCTCCGAATGGCAATGGTCAGAACTACCGGATATAAACATTAGCGGCCGTTCGCAATTTACGCGTGTCAATATAGCAAACGGTAGCCAGTAATAGTTAATTTTCTACACTTTTTTTAGTACTTTCTGAATTTTTTCTCCATTTTATAAGTGAAGAAATTGTCCCAACAATTTATTATTTGATATGATTAAGTGTAGATATCTGAATTGTGAACAATAGTACATACAGAGAGTGATGTAATCCACACTATATTTTACTACTTGCTGAATTTTTACTCCATTTTTTAAGTGAATTATTTTTTCCAGAACTATTTCTCATCTGATGTAATGATAAAATGTAGATATATTAATTTTGAAAAATAGTACATACAGAGAGGCATGTAGTTTTTAAAATCATTGGTGTTGGGTTTCTCAGTCTTATCTTTAACTCTGTTCTGAAATAAGGGAAATTCACATTTTTTAATCACGAGGTTTTAGAATCAGCCTTATAGAGAATTTAGCACTGATTATAAATTTTTGTCTCAGCTCCCACAACTCCTTAATAACGTATATTTATGATGGCAGGTAATGGTAACATTCGTTACATATGTTACTTTCAGTTGAGTTGTTCTACAAAAGAAAATATAAAACTAAATGCGACCATGCTGGTCGCGCACCGGCTAGTTCAGAGAAAATGCATAATCAACAGATATTTTAGCATAATTTATCAAACTTGGTTGTACATAAATAAGTTATGCTGAAATATTTACGTAGTCGTTCAAAATAAATTTTTTAGTATTTTATAACATAGTAATGTGGATACATAACATAACATTAAAACTGTAATAACCATGTGTTACCACACATTGATTTTTTCAACCCGAAGTAAGTACGGAAGTAAAAATTTTGGTCTATTGCGTATGTTTGAAGTTTTTTAATTTTTTTATACTCACTAGTAAAAAAATAAACATTATCGGTATCTCAATATTAATTTAAACTATTCTTTATAGTAAAATATTTATCTTTTTAAATCAATCTTCAGCAATTGAATTCTCCTTAGTAAATATGGATATGTGAAAATATTTAATTGAAATTTTATAAGATTTCATACTTTAAAATACGCAGTATTAAATATAGTAAACAATGTAGTCTCTTTTTCAGCCAACAATACAATATTTTTCTGCCAACAATACTACTATGCTTAATAGTTTCTAAGCATAGTAGTTTCTGTGTTTAATATATTCAGGAATTTAAGATATTTCACAGGCATTTAAAAATCTCCCAACGATTAAAAGCAATTTTGTATCAATACTTTACGAAAATATTTTTTGGAAACTTAAGCGAAATAGATAAAACATTTTGTTTTATAAAGCACGGAACAAAATGGCATTATTCAAATGTATGTTATTATTCAGTCTCCGAAAAATACTAACTACTTTTATTTAAATTTTTAAATAATTCATTATAATAATTATTTCATTTTATCCATCATATTGTTTGTAATTTGTATTCTAATAGTGTTTCTGGTCAATAGATGACATCACTATGTACACTCATGGACAAAAAAATTAGCGCACCAAGAAATAATTGCGGGATCGTAACGAAACTTGCAATGAAGGTACACGGAGATATGCAAATGATTAGAAATGTAGCGTGATTGCGCATTAAGTATAGCCGGTAGAGGGCGTTGAACATCGTACTCTGTGGAGTATAAAACAGGTAACCAAAGCTTGTTTGAGTGTGCTGAATCATTTACAAAGGAAGAGCTGAGATAGATATGCCATTACGCCGTGTTCGAAGACAATATAAGCAGTTGTCGCAGTTTGAGAGGGGGAGAATCGTCGAGATGATGGAAGCTGGGTGGTCAGCTACGCGAGTAGCTCGTCAATTAGGCCTCTCTGATTGTGTTGTGAGGAGGTGTTGGGACCAGTGGACCCGAGAGATGTCATGTACACGAAGACCAGGCTCAGGACGCCCTTGACAGACCAGTCGTTGAGAAGACCGCCACATCGTAAGAAATGCACGCGTACAGCCAACTGCTTCATCGGCCGCCATCCAGGCACAGGTAGCACCTTCACTAGGGGCCTCTGTGTCTTCTCGAACCATACGAAGGCACCTGGCTGAAGTTAAGTTGGTATCGCGGCGCCCATTACGTGTGCTGCCCTTGACGCCCACCCATCGACGCCTCCTATTGGAGTTTTGCCGCGCACGAGGAAATTGGACTGCAGCGGAATGGAACCATGTCGTCTTTAGCGACGAATCCAGATTCAATCTCGGCAGTGATGACAATCGTGTTCGTGTGTGGAGAGCCCGTGGTGAACGCTTCAATCCTGCCTTTGCTGTACAACGAGTCATCGCTCCCTCAGCTGGTGTGATGGTATGGGGTGCCATTGCCTACAATACACGGTCACCCCTAGTATTGTTCCGTGGCACCATGACAGCCCAGCGGTATGTTCATGAAATCCTGCAACCACATGTGTTTCCACTCATGCAACGGCTCCCAGGAGCCATTTTTCAACAAGACAATGCTCGGCCTCATACGGCAAGGGTGTCACAAGACTGTCTCCGCACTGTTACTACCCTTCCTTGGTCTGCCCGATCCTCAGATTTGTCTCCAATCGAGTATATCTGGGATCATTTGGGACGACGAGTTGGGCATCCCACGAGTTTGAACGAACTAGAGGCAAGGTTACAGAAAATATGGAACGAAATGTCTCAAGACATCATACAGAACTTGTATGACTCAATGCCCGATCGTATCGCATCGTGCATTCGCGCTAGAGGGGGGTCCAACGGAGTATTAACTCCTCCGTTCTTTTGCCTTTTTCTCTGAAATAAATTATCCTTTTTCTTTGATTTTCTTATCATTTACTTATATCAAAGTAGTCATTACGTATGTAAAATTTCGTTTGATTTTGACGACTCCTTCTTGGTGCGCTAATTTTTTTGTCCATGAGTGTATTTTTTTTTTTTTACTTCAAGCTAAAATGATTTTTATTCTGTTGTTTTTGCCCATTCGATTCTGAGTAATGGCAAGAAAATGGATAAGAAATGTTTAATCTGTTGTGGTGTATATTCTATTCTAAGCAATGTCATGTAAGAATTCAAAAATCGCTATGTTGGATGCGATTCCGTTTTTCTTTTTTTGTAAAAGATTATGTGCAGATTATTGTTCAAACTGTTGACATTTTGCAGTCAATTATTCATTTCGCAAAACCTAATTCCGAAGAGTTATCCAGTGTGTAATGAATTCAACAGTTATGTGTTAAAATGAAGTCAATTATTAAATGCATTTTAAGGATACATGCATGGAACTAAATTTTTTAGCGTTGACTTTTTATACAAATATTATTCAGATGATGTTAATGGTAAGCCATTCCATTATTGCTTTTATTAAAAGAAGTAAGAAGATTGATTAGTTGCACTTACGGTATCCGACTGCATTTAAAACATCGATTTTGACGAAAATTCCGAAATTGTTTTATTTCTCTTTTTTAAAACATTGTAAATTTATGTATCTAAATGTTCTTTTATTTTTTAGATACGATTATTAGAAATGAAATGACAGAGATTTAAAGATCAGCATCAGCTATGGATTTCAATACAAGTTGAAAACTTTAATCGTGTTTTCTGAAGAACTTATTTTTCATCAAAAATTTAAACGTCTCTTGTGATAACTCAAAATCTAATCATGATATGTCTATGAAATTGTTCACGTATTTTTTTCATAATACTAACAATGAAATTGACTATAGATTTGGTTCTAGGTGTATTATTTGTTTATTTATAGTTGCATTTATAAAAAATTTCATCTAAAGTTACTAAAATTTTACATGTAATTGCATATACTGACATGTATTATTTTAGATTTAGTGATATCGATTAGCTTGTAGGTCATTACACTTAGAAGGTACTTACGTACATATGAGAAAAATAAGTTAATTTTTTAAATGCATATTTTTTTTTAGCGCTAGAGTCGGTTTGTAAAAATTCGCTAAATTTCGACTTAATTTCCTCAATTTTGTAAACTTTTGCATAGTTAAGGTCTATTTTTTCATCATTTTCGAGTTTTGGTGTTATATTTCTTTGAAAAATAAGATAGAAATTTTCGCAAGTATAGTTTTTCCAAACAAGGGTACCAAATGTTGTCGGATACCTTAAACAAGAACATTAAAAATATTTGTTTATGGATTCTTATAAAGTCCATTAAAATATTAAATTATATTAATAAAATAACTGAAGCCATAGTCATTGTATACACCAGGAATCATATTTTTTAGATTCATTATTCTTTTAAAATTCCTTGCTCGATTTAAAAACTTATAAGTGCACTAAATTTTCCGTTTTACATACATCATCTAAAAATGTATGACTATAATACTCAAACCTATCAATGAAGATCACATCTCCAACCGTCTAGCAAAGTTCATTTCTGTTGCAAATTTGTTCCGAGAAGTTACTTCTATAAAAATAAACGAACATAAGCTGGAAATACCAAAAATAATTACACTGTTCGCAAGCAAGCTCTTTTATACTCGAAGACTGAAATCTCTCCTCCGAAGAAATTTATCTGCAAGCTTTTTTTCTTCCAAGAACTAGATGGAAGAGGCTTTCTAGAGCGAAGGCTAAAGCGGTAAACAAAATAAAGAACTCCCAATTTCTCCTCCGCTTCAAAGTCTTACTTTAAAGTTTCACGTATCCCACAGTTTCCTTCATTTTACACAGTTTCTGGGAAAGCTAAGGTCATTGACATTTGATGTACCGCCCAGCATGAAATAAAATCTTAAACTCTTCCGACGGATAGTAAACTGAGTTTCGCATCCCCATTTCTCTCTCTAAATAATAAGTTCTCTTATTTTCTACTTATTATTCCAAAGGCATGAAGAGGAGGATTTTTTCTATTTAACATAAAACTCGTGTGATTTTATAAATTTGCTTTAAATCCTCTTGAACTTTGCCTATGCAAGAGCAATTTTGTATCATTTCTATAGAAAATGTAATTCAGTTTAAAACTTGTTCAGTATTATTTTTAACTTATTGGTCCTATGCATATGAAAAGGGGGCTTTTTCTATTTAATATAGAATTCGAGTTATCGTACAGATTGACTTTTAAACTTCTTACCCTCTTTATAAGTAAGAAAAAATCTTGCATCATATCTGTAGAAAGTATATTTACAACTTTATAAGTAGTTTTAATTATATTATGCTTACTGTTCCGAAGTCAGATGAAAAGGAAATTTTTTTATTTAATTTAAAATTCTTGTTATTTTATAAACTGTATAAACTGGTTTTAAACTTTCATAAACTATCTCTATGCAAAAAAAAATATTATCATCTTCATAGAAAATATAGTTGAATTTAACTACTTAATAAGTAGTTTTTGTTCTATTCTACGCATTGATCCAAAGACGTATGGAAAGGAGTTTTTTTTTTTTTACTTAACAGAAAATTCATGACGTTTCATGAATTACCTTTAAATCCTCTGGAACATGCAGGATAATTTTTGTATCTCTCTATAGAATATTTAGTTGGTTTTAGCATTTAATAATTAGTTTATTTACTTTTAACTTATTGGTCCGAAGGCATACTAATAAGGGGGCATTTTTTATTTAAAATAAAATTTGTGTCAAATTATAAACTGACTTTAAGCCTTCTTGAACTGTTTATACGCAAGTAAAATTATTTAAATATCTGTAAAAACGTAATTTATTTTAAACCTTAGTAAATAGTTTTTATTATATTCTACTTATTGGTCCGAGGACAAGTGCAAGGAAGGCTTTTTGTATTTAATATAAAATTCATGCTATTTCATAAACTGTATAAACGGGCTTTAAACATTCTTGAACTGTTTATATGCTAGAAAAAATATTGAACTATCTGTAAAAACATAATTTAGTTTAAACCCTAGTAAGTAGTTTTTCTTATATCCTACGTATTGGTCCGAGGACAAGTGCGAAGGATGCTTTTAAGTATTTAATATAAAATTCATATTTTTTTATAAACTGTATAAATTGGCTTTAAACCTCCTTGAACTGTTTAAATGCAAGAAAAGTTATTGAACTATCTGTAAAAACATAATTTAGTTTAAACCCTAGTAAGTAGTTTTTCTTATATCCTATTTATTGGTCCGAGGACAAGTGCAAATGAGGTTTTTTGTATTTAATATAAAATTTATGTGATTTTATAAACTGTATAAACTGGCTTTAAACCTTCTTGAACTGTTTATATGAAATAAAAATTATTGAACTATCTGTGAAAACATAATTTAGATTAAACCCTAATAAGTAGCTTTTCTTATATCCTACTTATTGGTCCGAGGACAAGTGCGAAGGATGCTTTTAGTATTTAATATAAAATGCATGTTATTTTATAAACTGTATTAACTGGCTTTAAACCATCTTGAACTGTTTATATGAAAAGAAAATTCGTAAATTGAGAGGAAATGCTAGTCACCGATAAAACGATATCATCTATTGATTACTCTTGTGCCAAAAATAAAATTTAAAAGGTGTTATGTTTATCAAGAAACCATCTTTCCAAACTTTATTAAAACTCCTAATGGCAGGTAATAAAACCACAGGCATTTGTAAAATGAATTCCACAGTATAGCTATTCTACTTTAATTAAAACAAAAAATAGGATAGTTTTAAATATGATTGCTTCCACATGTCAGCTTATAATTCAATATTTTACTTTCCGTAGAAATAAGGCCCGAGATAGCCTAGTGGTAGTGCGTTCAGCTTCAGATTGCGGTTGCTACATTCGAATCCTGTCAAACGCCCTTCAATATCTTAGTGTATAGGTCGGATAGGAGAAAGTTCAATACATAGACCGGAATGACCTTTCAGGAGGTCAGTGTGTGGCGGGAGGTGCGATCCCTCCAGATCTGGCATCTGGGAGGGTACTCGATCGATATTGTGGTGACAACTGGCTTAACAGGGCTTCGACCCTTGTGGTGCCACTAAAAACAGGAGTCGCATTCCTGAGCCCGAAGCCATATATGAACCTGGTCTGAAATTTTCGGGCAGGGGGCATAAGGACCAACACAACAACAATAAGTACTTAAATAATGAGAAATATCGATTCTTGAATTGCCAATATCACGAACAGATTGAAATAAAAAGTATACAAGCTAAAAATAAACTTTCTGTTTATTATTTAAATAGTCTTTCATTCTATGGGACATCGTGATGAAAAGCGCCTCGCATAATCGAGTACGGTACTAAAACTTTTATGTCCGTCTATCTGTTATTTTGTAAAGTAGGAATTGTTTACAATTGCGCATTTCTGGTAAGAATACACTACCATTAGTACAAATCTCACCAAAAGAAGCAATATAAGCAGACGACATTTCTCCAAAACTGGTCTACAGATTAACGAAATATTGATTAGTTTTACTATATTTCGTGATCTATTGAATTACATGAAATACAATTTTAAAAAAAAATTCCATTACCGTCGCCTGACAGAAGAACCTACTGAATTCACTCACCTCAATGTTAACCAATGGAGAAAATCTGCCTACTATTGAAAGCCACATAAATGCTGATAATCCAATAAAAATAGCATTTTCAGCTAGCCTGAACTTTTCTGCACCTTGCAACACGATTCATTTTATAAATTTCGTCCACCAAAGGACTTTATATGCGTTTAAAACACACTAGATCAGAATTTTCCCTAATAATTTAAACTTAAAAACATTATTTGCATTTTTTTAGAACGAAAAATGCCCCAAGGTGTAGCATTTCTTTCTCTATTACAGAATTATTTTTTTTTTAAATCTTCTAATCCAAGTCGGCAATCCTTGAACACATTTTCTCCATAGGTTAACACTTACGTGAGCGAATCTAATAGGTTTAGTACACAGCAGCCTTAAACAGTAATGCAAATTTGTTGGATGCATCGATGTTAGAAAAATGTTTAAATTCTGCTAAATATTAAAATTCGAGGTTAAAATTTATGTAACTTTCTGATACGTTTACAATCACTTCTGTAAAAAGGTAATGCATGATACATATTTGTTCAGTATTAATTCAATATTTTTTTGTTTTAATATACTCTATTTTCGATTTAACGGGGTTTATTCGGATGAGATTAGATCAGAGCAGAAAATAATGCGATTATTTTGAGGTATTTGTGCTTTTAGGAATATGAAATAATTTAATAGAAATGATTTTATTTCAAGTGCAATGTTTCGTCACTAAAGAAAACGATTTAAAGGTAAAAAAAGACGTACTAATAAACATATGGTATAAAATATAAGAAAATATCAAGCAATTATGATTAAAAATTATTTTTGAACGATTATAATTTCAATGGATGATATGAATAGTTGTTAGCAGAAAAAATTACTCCTGAGATAAAGTCAGAAGACATAAGCTGTGAACCGAATGCGGGGATTTTACGGGGAAGAATGGGGTTAATTCCCCTCTGGTAATATCTCTGTTTACCTTTGAGTGCAGTAGGACGCACTTTAAGTGCCTTAGAACATATGGTAGTTCTCCCTCGTTCATTATGCCAGTCGTGGTAGTTTGATAAAAGCTTTGTTTCGCTGAACATTTATGTGTTAATTTGAAGAACATGATATGGTCGCCAAACTGTGGCGATATAGCGCCAATGTGGAATTACAAATTAAAGAATTCTGTGATGAAAATTAAGTGTGCTTTTTCTAGCAAACCCAAAAACTATACACGAAAAGTTTGGCGTAAATAAGGTCTTGGAGGGGAATCGGTATCATGTTCTGTATATTTATTCATTTTGGTAGCAGCATATGAGCAAATGATATGTGCTCTAACGACAAAGCAGAATAAATACATATTTCAAGGTAACTTGAGATAATTTGCTTACATTTCACATATTATTTGCCAGTTAGGTGTAAGTTAGGTTTGTAAGTTAGGTGCCTTGGAACATATGGTAGTTCTCACTCGTTCATTATGCCAGTCGTGGTTATTTGATAAAAGCTTTGTTTAATTGAACATTTAGGTGTTAATTTGAAGAACATGATATGGTCGCCAAACTGTGGTGATATCTCACCAATGTGGCATTGCAAATTGAAGAACCGTGTGAGTAAAATCAACAGTGTTCTCTCTAGTAAATCCAGAAACTGAACACGAAACGTTTGGCGTAAAAAATGGCTTGGCGGGAAACCGTATCATGTTCATCTATATTTATTCATTTAGACAGCAGTATACGCACAAATGATAGGAGCGTTAACTGCAAAGCAGAAAAAGAATATATTTGAAGGTGACTTAGGATAAAATGTTTACATTTCTCATATTATTGGACACTCAGTTCATTTTTTTTCATTTTTTTCATTCGCAATTTATTGTATTAATAAGAACCGTTAATATATAAGTTAAAGGGTTGATAAAATGGTGAAAGAATTCTTAAGGAACATATACACACAGCGAAATGAGGGTACCGAATTAACTTGCTTGCTAAATGTATATGGAGCAACTACCACCAACAAAGACATTCGTTTGCCTTTGCCATTTTTCGCTCCATCGGCGGTATATCAAACGAAGATCTTCGTTAGCGGTCGTTTACTTCATGTGTACATAGCCTACAGTTCAGCACGGAATCTTCTTGCTTTTTCCTTGTAAATTTCATTTCGAGTAGGAAAGTTTATTCTATCGTTCTTTATTGGAAACTAAATTGCACAATATAGTATGGATTGGCGCGCGCCCCACAATAATTCTCTACACGCAAATGAACGGCCGGCAGCACGAAAATTAGTTTCTTCATATGGACGGCCGACTGAATTTCAAACGGAATGCTGAATCGATTCGTTGACATTTAGCCCAATTTATTCATTACCCTTTGTTTGAAGTCCTTGGTTGTATGTATAACCGCCATTACATAGCATATAAATCAAGTGCGAACCGTACACTTCTTAAAAATCGCATGTTTCAAGCCCCAAAGTGAAAAGGAGAAACTGTCCCTTCATCCTCTTTGAAAATTGAAATTTCTTTTCTTAGCGTTCTTGATCATTCTATTTCACATACACTGGTCATAATATAGATTGTGTTTTACAACACCGTAACTTCCAACAATTAAAATATAACTATTATAATGATATGTTTCTACCTATTCTCGTATATCACTCTATTCTAAAAAAAATAACTGCCGCCGCCACCGCTGTCAAAATCTTGTCACGCTATCTCCTCCGAAACCGCTGGGGATATGGTGTCGAGACCGATACGAAAAGATGCAGAAAAATGTGGGGAGCAAAGTAAGACATGTCTCATCTTCGTCGAAATTTAATTTTTTTAATTTTATGTTTTAAGGGAAAATATTGGTTTTTTCATCTTCAGATTACGATAACTCGCCGAAAAATGATCGTAGAATTTTGATCTTTTTACAATCTAAGACTACAGACATTTCTCTTTCAAACTAGACCTCATTTGTTTAAAAATATTTTAAAACAGACTAATATTTTCAGCAAAAAATGAAACACAATTTTTCAAGAAATAGCGTCACATATGTGGATGTAATATCGATGCTCCTCGAGTTTTTATCTTACACAGAAAATATTTACATCATCTGGAAGATGAAAGCTTTCTTATTCCCATGAACCTCATTTTAAGTCTCTATCTTAAAATTTCGATTTTTAATAGAATTTTAAAGCTCAAACAGTGATGATTCAACAGTGATTCCACTTCGAAAAAGGGTGACAACAGTAAATGGCTGTTACACTGCCCGAGAATCACCCCTATATATCTCGCTATTACCCATAACAGAGGAGCGAGTGTACCGAGCCTAGGGGCGAAGCCACTAGTATATATAAATAAATAAATAAACATATATATATACACACACACACACACACATATATATATATATATATATATATATATATATATATATATATATATATATATATATATATATATATATATATATATATATATATATATATATATATATATATATATATACACTCATGGACAAAAAAATTAGCGCACCAAGAAATAATTGCGGGATCGTAACGAAACTTGCAATGAAGGTACATGTCGGGGAGATATGCAAATGATTAGAAATGCAGCGTGATTGTGCATTATGTATAGCCGGTAGAGGGCGTTGAACATCGTACTCTGTGGAGTATAAAACAGGTAACCAAAGCTTGTTTGAGTGTGCTGAATCATTTACAAAGGAAGATCTGAGATAGGCATACCATTACGCCGTGTTCGAAGACAATATAAGCAGTTGTCGCAGTTTGAGAGGGGGAGAATCGTCGGGATGATGAAAGCTAGGTGGTCAGTTAGGCGAGTAGCTCGTCAATTAGGCCGCTCTGATTGTGTTGTGAGGAGGTGTTGGGACCAGTGGACCCGATAGATGTCATGTACTCGAAGACCAGGCTCAGGACGCCCTCGACAGACCAGTCGTCGAGAAGACCGCCACATCGTAAGAAATGCACGCGTACAGCCAACTGCTTCGTCGGCCGTCATCCAGGCACAGGTAGCACCTTCACTAGGGGCCTCTGTGTCCTCTCGAACCATACGATGGCGCCTGGCTGAAGGACAGTTGGTATCGCGGCGCCCATTACGTGTGCTGCCGTTGACGCCCACCCATCGACGCCTCCGTTTTGAGTTTTGCCACGCACGAGGAAACTGGACTGCAGCGGAATGGAACCAGGTCGTCCTTAGCGACGAATCCAGATTCAATCTCGGCAGTGATAACAATCGTGTTCGTGTGTGGAGAGCCCGTGGTGAACGCTTCAATCCTGCCTTTGCTGTACAGCGACACATCGCTCCCACAGCTGGTGTGATGGTATGGGGTGCCATTGCCTACAATACACGGTCACCCCTAGTATTGTTCCATGGCACCATGACAGCCCAGCGGTATGTTCATGAAATCCTGCAACCACATGTGTTTCCACTCATGCAACGGCTCCCAGGAGCCATTTTTCAACAAGACAATGCTCGGCCTCATACGGCAAGGGTGTCAAAAGACTGTCTCCGCACTGTTACTACCCTTCCTTGGCCTGCCCGATCCCCAGATTTGTCTCCAGTCGAGCATATCTGGGATCATTTGGGACGAAGAGTTGGGCATCCCACGAGTTTGAACGAACTAGAGGCAAGGTTACAGCAAATATGGAACGAAATGTCTCAAGACATACAGAACTTGTATGACTCAATGCCCGATCGTATCGCATCGTGCATTTGCGCTACAGGGGGTCCAACGGAGTATTAACTCCTCCGTTCTTTTGCCTTTTTCTCTGAAATAAATTATCCTTTTTCTTTGATTTTCTTATCATTTACTTATATCAAAGTAGTCATTACGTATGTAAAATTTCGTTTCATTTTGACGACTCCTTCTTGGTGCGCTAATTTGTTTGTCCATGAGTGTATATATCGATAATCTCACCGAAGCAGCCACAAAAAAACAAAAACAAAATTACTTAAAATCAAGGAATCAGGAACAGAAAAACCATTAAGAAGAATATAATTGAAGTATAACAAACCGAAAAAATAAATTATTATTTAAACAGTTTAAAGAAATCCATCTAGTGCAATGTAGTAAAAGGGAACTAAACAATCTCAAAATGTTGCTCCCGTTGTAGACTTTGACCGGCCCACAAGTCACACGTTTAGTACCAAGGCAAATCTCGAACTATGTCAAAAGTCTTAAAACAATGTATGGAGTACTATATATGATTATAAATATGATTATAATGGGGAAAATGTTAAAATAACAAAATACAACTTTCTAAAACACGAAAGTTGAAAGATCTACGAGGTGAAAAAATTTGAAGGATATACACAATGCATTTTCTAATGATTGATACATCCCAAATTAAATTCTGATAAATATATGTGTTCCAGGGCACACAATTTTCTTTTTTCCTTTTTTCCAGCTTTTTGAATGAATATTTTGTCTCAAACTTGTCTTAGAGCAGAAATTATTGTTCATAAAATTATAATTCGACCCTATATTTTACTTATTAGTTTTTATTTAATTGATGTTTAATTCTGATATAACCGTTTAACTAACATTTTTGTTACCATAATGTGACTTGCCATGGTATAAGCCGTTACGAAAAACTTTGTCTGGGGAATTAACAAAAATGTGTCTATAAACGTTTTAATTACTCTAACACTCTAAGTGTTTGAGACGTTCTTTCCTGTACCATACATTATCAAATTGCAATGTGTTTGTAAAAGATCATTATAACCTTAATTCGATGTTCAAAAGTTCATACAATCTTGACGCACTTGAAAACCAAACTAAAGGGAAAAAAAGCACTCTCCAGAGGCGTTTTTCTCAGCTGAAAAAGAGAGACAGAAAAAGTCTAAAAAGCTTTGAGGTTAAAAAGAAAGGGAAAAAAATTCAAAGTAATTTCAGCTCTTAAAAAATATTTTTCAGAATTTTTGTTCTAAGCCGAAAATCCACAGACCATTTGATGAAAATAAAATGAAGGAAAGCTGTACAAAATTTCATTTTTGTATGAAAACAAAGAATCTTTGATCCTTTAAAAGAGAACGAATCATCAAAAATTCCTTTCTGAGAGAACTAGATTGACTGCACAGTTACACAACACGGTACTCGTAGACAGAATAATATAAATATATTTTATTATGCAATACAATTCTAAAAATAAGCAGTTTGTGTTATTTGATTCTAAATATGTTGTAGTAAATTTCAAGCCAAGCATAGACAAATGTGGTTTTTTATCAGATTTTTTTTTTCTAAACCCCACACATCTTTTGCATTTTAGAAAAGAAAGGCATGGAGTATTCTCAGCGGAAATACCTCATCCCAGACTCGACCCAGTCGTGGCTAAAGGTTAAATGACTATCCTCTATTGTCTTTGGGCACCAAACCATCACAAAGATCTTGTTAAAGCCATACCTCTATTTTGTTTTACAGTTCTCAAGTTTTGTTTAACTATGCCAAGTGGGTTATTTATTTAAAGACTTAGAAACTCTACTTGTACTGTTTAAACAAATTGGATAGATCATTTACTGTAAGCATAAAAGCCAAAACACCCTGCATTTGCAAATTTTACTTGTCTTTACTACCTTTCAAACATAAACTTTAAACTATAAGAAGATGATCTAGAACTAAATTACTTAAATTAGATTTATATACCCATGGATTATAGTTTAAAGGTGCATATCAAAATTATAATGTCAAATTTATTACGTA
Organism: Dolomedes plantarius; assembly: GCA_907164885.2. NCBI lineage: Eukaryota > Metazoa > Arthropoda > Arachnida > Araneae > Dolomedidae > Dolomedes > Dolomedes plantarius. Next base: position 37,293,420 of record OU015503.1, on the reverse strand, counting down.
GGTGGTTATCAGTTAGTTTATACCAAATTTATTATATCGTGTTCGTGGTAAAACCTAGTAATGTTAGCAATTAAAATTTTTTCCAATGTGATAAATGTTCTCCATTACACGGATAAAAGTAATTTGATTACCAAACAGAGATATATGTCAAAATTGTCAGAAAAACTAAATTATCGCTAGATTATATATATATATATATATATATATATATATATATATGTGTGTGTGTGTGTGTGTGTGTGTGTGTGTGTGTAAGTAATAATGGGGCCTCAGATGTTTATAGCTATACAACAAATCGCGCTACAGTCATGAATCATACTTTAAATCAAAGAGAAACACTCCAAGTTAATGTGTGCGAAAGCTTAAGTGCAAACTCCAACAGACTTCGGGACTAGCGCCGGAAAATATCGGAGAATTCCATTTTCTAGTTAGTCGGATTTCCTTCACATTTTGCCCCAATCGTGCGGTAAGTTCTTAAAGAAACATTGCCTCAGCGATATGTCGAACAAGAAGGATGGATTGCTTGGCCTCTATGGTACCTCCATGGATTTCTAATTTTGGGGTTATGCAAAAACACAAGTATATTCCATTCAAGTATAAAATCTGAACCATTTAAAAAAAAAGATCACGGAAACTGTTTCATTTATTACACTAGATGTTCTCTGCCGTGTATGGGAAGAGACTAAATATAGTCTTGAAATCAGCAGAGCAACTAAGGGCACCCACATCAAAGTCTGATGAGCACATACGAAACTTGGAGATTTTCTCTTCAATTTGACATATACTTCATCTCTCTACAATGCTTTGATCCGAAGCTATAACTATTTGAAACCCCACTATTAGTTTGCAGACGCGCTGTATATTAACGCTCAATAACAAAAAAACACACCAAGGAAGAAGTGTCTGATTGTAATGATATTTCAAAGACAAAGATGTTTAAACCGGACATGCAAATGATTCAAATTTGGTGTCCAACAAAGGTATAGTGGGAGATCCAGCGCATCAGAACTGCGCATCCAGCAGGTGTACATAACGAGCGATTATCGAACTGTGTGAAAAATTATGTTGCATATCAACTGCGAATATCTTACGTCGACCATAACAATGCCTCGCCGAAGAATTCGGGCTCATTACGAGCATACTTCAGAGTTTGAAAGATTCGTGTCATCGGATTGAAAGAAGCTGGTTGGGCAAATCGAAGAATCGCTGGACATCTGTGTCTAAACGATGGTTGAAACGATGCAGCATTTAGATGAGCTGGTAAGAGTAGGTCAAAAACGTTAGATTTCAGTGTCGGGATGACAGTGGTTGACCTAGGACCACCACAACAGAACGGGAAGACAGGGCCATTGTCAGATCAGCTGTCACAGCACCAAATTCTTCGTTATCAACCATCCGATTTGTGACCCTCACACAAGAGTCCAACATGATCATTGACTGATGTGTGACAGAGAGGAATCTACGCTCGCGCCGACCGTTACGCCACTTACCCTCACGCCTGTACACCATCAAGCTCGATTACAGTAGTGCTTTACTGGATCAACTTGGAAGTTCACTGACTGTGGACGTATAGTCTTTAGTGGCGAGTCCCGTTTCCAACTGTGTCCTGACGACCACCGGGGAGGATATCTGGAGACGTCCAGGACAGCTCAGGTATCCTACTCTTACTATCGCACATCACAGAGGCCTACAATAGGGCGTTATGGTCTGCGGTGACAACTCCTTTGATAGCCAGACCCCTTTGGTAGTCATTAAGGACACACTTACAGCTCAGCAGTACGTAGACGACATTCTGCGACCCGTTGGGTTGCCGTTCTTCTTGAGCCACTCCGGACTTACTTTTCAACAAGATAATACGGAACGTGTTGCTATAAATTGTCTTCAAGTTTGTCGAACTCTACATGGTCCTCCTAGGTTGCCTGGTCCCTCCCCTATAGAGATCATTTGGGAAGTTATGGGAAAGCGATTGCAAATATCCCGGAATGTCACCGATTTTGCCCGACAGTTGGAGACAATTTGGTAAGAAATCCCGCAGGATACCATCCTGTAACTTTATCAGTCCATGTCACGCCGGGTGACAGCTTGCATCCAGGCCAGAGGTGGCCCAATGCCGTAATGACTGCCTCATTTTGTAACGATCAAATTCTGGTATAAATAATTCAATTGTTCTGAAACTTTGATCTTTTTCATTTCATATGCATGTTCTTCACACCCACCGACATTTTACAGCAATCAGACAACTCCTTGGCGAGTCGGATTTTTGTCTGTTATAGAGGGTATATTATATATTTATTCTAATTACTATTTGTGTTTTGTATAAAGTGTAAGGTTTACATAAGATTCGATTCAAAATAATCGAACTTTTAGGTGAATGAAGTTAAAGAAGCCGCTTAAGATATGCTAATTGCGACATACGCGATTGGTATAAATACCAAGCAGCAAGATTAAAGAAAGGAAGTGAGAGGAAGTGATAGGAAGAGTAGAGCTGACGAAAGGAAGTATCGAGCTGGAGCTAGGCTTAGAGTCTGGTTTAATAATAGTTGAGTTTTGCGAGTAGCCGCTGGAGGCATAGCTAGGTTGCTTCAAACCTACGCGAGTTCTTGTTAGGCCCAAAGTTTACAAGGCAGCACTGCTGGTTGACTTTCAAAGTATCTGTGAGTATTGCAAAGTGTATTTTTCTTGAATGAGTAGTTATAGAAGTGAATATTTTGAGTTGTATTTCCCTTGCATGAATGCTATATATATCTCGTACTAGTAGTACGTATGCTTGATGTTCGAAGGAAAAATCTATATGTGCAAATATTTAAATAAACATTGTTGTTATGTAAGAACTGTGTTTGAATGAAATTATTCAGAGTGCCACTTCAAGATATACATACCTAAAGGTAGTGTAGAAGTGAAAAAACTCTATAAAAGTCTTGTAAACTTTTAGGTAATGTGTAGAATATGTATATGAAAAGAAAAAGTTTTATATTTAGTATATGTGTTAACGAATAAATTTAACATCAATAACTTATTTCAAGAGATTTATGACATTCATGCATTCATTAACGGGTTAAATCTGTAATAAAATTTTCATTCAATAATATATTTCCCATTCGATAACGTGGCACTAATATCATTTCTTAGCTTCTAAATTAACCCACCAAATATTTCATAAGCACATTAAGTAATACAGTAGAAACGCTGAAACATAGTTTGAAGTAGGATATCTGTCTTAGGACGAACGCCGGGGAAAATTGCCATCTGTGTTTACAGATATCATTCACCCGGAAAGGAATGTCAAACATCCCCCGAAATCGAAAAATAATATATCTAAGAACCCAGATGATGAACTGCCTATGACATACATTTGGTTCCCGAGAAAATGAATTACTGGGGAATGTATTTGTATTAGAGAAGCTGCCAGATTACTGCGAAACACTGAAATGTCCCAACTTTTGATTATTTCCCTGGAATACCGGAAAGTATTTACCATATTGCTAAAAACTGAAATAGTATGCATACATTTTTTGGTAGCACTCCAAGGAATTTCACGATAAATGTTTTAGTATAGGTTAGTTAGTTTCGCAACGTTACTTTTCCTTTATTTAAAGTAAAATCTTTTATTTTTAAGATACTTTATGCAGAAAGGTATCCCAAGCTTCGTCTACGTGCAACAAAAGTACGAAAACAGGGGAAAAAATAATATGAAGAATTTTCCATTGCGAAATAAATTTTAACATTCGTATAACGATTTGCAATTCAAATTATGCTTTTGAGTTTTTTCAGCAGGTCGATAAGTCTTTTTTGTTTACATAATCAAAAATTTTTCTCATTAAAATTTCTCTTTTACGACAAAACTTGTTCTAATATGAAATATTCATTGAAACAGTTTTTTAAAAACGTATATTAAATGGTAGAAATACCTGAATATTTACAATTTGTCTTATTTGTAACCTCGGAAATTGTTTTAATAATTAAAAATTCTGTGTACTCTATGTTGTTGGCATTCGTTGTCTGCTATATTTATCATTTATAATTATCTATATTTTATATAATTATATGAAGGCTTTATATGAATAGTGGGCCAACTCCCTTTTTGTTCATTTTGAGATAGAGAGCCTTAAAGTCTAACGAGAGCTGAAAAAGTACTGATGAAGTCAGATTTATGGTGAGCTCTGTTGGCAGCAGAAATAAGCTGGAGCTGTACCAGTTTTAAAACAAGATGGAAATGGCTTCTATGAACATGAAAGTGAGGCTAACTCCATTTATTTTAAAAGGGGAGTTTTCCCACTATTCAAATAAGGCCTTCATTTATACGTACATAAATCTAAGTTTCAATTATGGATCTCTGATATAAACTATTACGTGCTAAGAAAAAACAACGGTGGACTCAACGTCTTCATTTTCTAGGATAATCAAATAAATTTAATTTTTATATTTTTTTATCATGGAAAAGGGGATATTTACGATACAAAATCTCATTATACACACTATTTGACCGTGCCGTATCGACGCATCCAGGGAAAGAACTCCAGAACCAAAAGTCAATTTTTAAGGTCTATTTTAAAACAAACAATACAATGTGTCATTCAAAATAAACAATTCATCAGAAGTGGAGAACTTAATCTTTAAAATGGTACCTCGTTTATCGATTTTGGTTAAATATGAAGGGAGAAAAAGGAATCGTCACCAAAAATATTCTTCTAGAAAGAAATAATATATATATAATGGTGATGATGATACTATGGTTTTTTTTTAATTTAAAGGTTAGTGTTCGAGACATAAAAGTAAAAGTAAATAAATAATCGAGTTCGTGCTTGCCATCTAGCAATAAAACAAATCTTTACATGTCTCGTGCACATATTCCCATATAGTTTACAAAAGAAATTTGCCTTTCCGCTAAGCTCCAACCGTTGTTCCCATCTCATTTTTTTTTCCTTCGACTTGCGCATCTACATGGTAAGATTTCATTTTGATTGTCCATTAATTATGAGACAAATTAGAAGCTTTTCCTTGATAGTTTGGTAGAAATTTGGCATATGTAATTAAATTGTGCACATAGAATTGAATAAATAAAATTATACTCTAAAAAAGTACACCAAAGAAAATTATCACTCGTAAAATGTTCTTCAGGGGGAAAGAAAATAGATTTTAGTCCAATCAAATTGTTTTTCCTTGCAAAAAGAATATTGTTCACCTAGACGGATGTTGCCAATAAAGAAACTCATTAATGAATTCAAAGAATGATAATAAAAGCAAAGGATTTTAAAATATAAAAGTTCAGTGCGATTGATAATGATAAAATAAAAGGATGGTTCGCGCGCCATCTAGCGGAAGAATTTTTTTCTAATATTTATACTTCGATTTTTAAACAAACAATAGAATGTGTAATTTTAAATTAACAATTCATCAGAAGCGGAGATCTTAATCTTTAAAATGGTACCTTATTTATCGATTTTGGTTAAGTAAGGAGGCAGAAAAAAACACCTTTTAGAAATAATATATATTGATACTTTACTAATAAAACCAATAAAATAAGAATAGAGCTATGATAAGATTCAGTAGGTGGAAAAATGTAAATTCTATTCCAAATAATTACAAATTTTTGACTTATAAACTTATTTGCCTTAAGAAATTTATATTTTATTGGTACGATTTAGTGGAGAAAAATTTTATTTCTATCCCAGATGATAGCAAATTTTTACCTTGTGAATTATTTGTTTTATAAGAACAATGTTTTATGAATAAAATTATTCATAACAACGAGAGATAAGATTCAATGTAAAAAAAAAAATCTGTCCCAAGCAAAAGTATATTTTGCCTTATAAAGTAATTTCTCTTATTTATTAAATTATTTCCCTTATAAATTTATAATTACTAATAACGACGATAAGATTCAATGGAAATATAAATTAAATTCTAAGCGAGATAATAGCAAATTTTTACCTTGTACATTATATGTCTTATTAATAAGACCAATAAATTAAGCATTAGTGACAACGACGATAGGATTCAATGGGAAAAAAAATAAATTCTATCCCAGATAATATCAAATTTTGGCTGAATAAAATATTACTTATAAAATCAATAAATTAAGCAGGGAGCTATGATAACATTCAATGGAAAAAAACATTAAAATTTATCCCAGATATAGTATTAATTTTTGCCTTGTAATATATATATATATATACAAATAAAACCATTTAACTAAGCATTCATGTCCACACGTCAACGATGATAAGATTCCATGAAAAAGAAAAAATCTATCTTAGATAACACTAAATTTTTGCCTTAAATAATAAGTTGGCAAAATTTTTAATTTTATCAAAGATAATAGCAAATTTTTGTTGTATAAAGTTACAAAACCAATAAACAATAATATTTATAAGTCAATGAACAATAATATTTTACGAATAAACCTATAAATTAAGCATTTATGACAAAAACGATAAAATTCAATGGAAAAAAAATTATATTCTATTCCAAACAATAGCAAATTGCGTTATAAAATTATTTGCCATATAAATATATATATATTACAAAAAAAACTATAAATTAAGCATTCAGGATAACGAATATAAGATTCAATGGGAAAATAATTAAATTTATCCCAGACAAGAGCTATTTTTGCCTTATAAAATTTTGCCTTTCCAGATCTGTGACTTAATACTTCAGAAGCAAAATATCTGTTGCTTTCTCACACTTAATCGCAACCCGGAAAACCCATATTTCAGAAAATCTCGTGACTACTTTATTTTCACAGCAAACCGACACTTACCCTTACATACCGTCCAGCACGCTTTCGAACGCAGAAATTTTCAAATAATTCAGGCAATTTCACCTCTTGATGGCAGCGATCAATAAATCGTTTGGTAATCCGAAAGGAGGCGTGTCCTTATGTTCTCACAGTTCGTTGATACATTGGTTAGACGATGACTCAGCTGAAAGGAGAGGGAAAAAAAGTGTGATGAAATACATGATGGATGGAAAAAACGTAATGGGTCTATTTTTAAACTAGAATATATTGACTGGAAATACACTTATCAACTTTGCTACTGCTGGATATTATAATATATAAATACATTTAAATAAATATATTATATATATATATATATATATATATATATATATATATATATATATATATATATATATATATATATATATATATATATACATACATATATATATATACATACATATATATACATATATATATATATATATATATATATATATATATATATATATATATATATATATATATATATCAATATTATACATACATATATACGTGTTTAGTGTAAATTAATAAAGGGATACATCTTTAAATTCGTAAGTCCTGCATCACTGTCAATCAATAAAAATATCAATTGACTTTCACATTTCCAAAAATATCTATATATAAGAATTTCTAGATAAAGGAAACCCAGGCAATAATGCAGTTCCTGTATACCGAAAGGACATTTTGCTTCCTTTCTTAAGAAGCGAAATAGAAGAATGCATACAAATTAAGCTACAGAGGCAAAATGCTTGATTTGGCAAGCGGATCGTTTGATTCAATATTTTTATTTGCCATGTTTTACGGTGTAAGTGTTTTTTTACACTTACCTTGAAGCTAAATGACTGTTTTTTTTATAATTTTACTAGCTACATACCCGTTCTTCATGATGGAATACATGAGTACCATCAGTTATGTGATTTATTTCGTTTAACTTAAATTAACTTCAACAGTAAAGTGTTGTCATTCCTCAGACGAGTTTACCCTGACATAGAACCACCGTGATCTGGCATTAAATATGGATTTAATGCTTTTAAACATCAACCCCTTTTTAATCTTAAACCCCTATTTGATCCCCTATTTGAAAAGAGGGGTATTTTGAGGCTGAGAAATTCAAATTCAAGTTGACTCTCAAAATGTCTGACTGTACAGTTTTATCCCAATAAATCCATTATTCATGAGTATGAAAGGCAAGCCATCCTCCCATTAAGTTATTAAAAGAGTAACGAAAGTTTCTAAACGAATTCCCAAAAGTTAAGGTTTGGGTTACTTGTTCTCATCTTTCCCCACAAAACAGCCTGTATGCTCGAAAGAGTGGTATCGTAGCGAGTTTCTTCTTTCTTTTGAAATTTCAGCAAGCTCGAGGGAAAGTTTCAAGTTTTGACTCGCATAATGATGGGACGAATAACTGTTCCTTAAAACTTTCATAACTCTCTTTCAAGAAACGGTTTCTTTCTTTTGAGATAAATTTGAGTCACAGTTATTTTAACTTACGTCGTAGTACGAAACTGCTTACGAATGAAAAATATATGAGGAATAATACCTCAATTATCATAGTACATGGACTATAAAATTAAAGCAAACATATAACACCGAAATAGTAGCACATTTTTGCCTTTTAAATTATATGTTTTACTAGCTGAAGACCCGCGCTTCGCTACGGAGTACATTCAAATTAAATACAACGGTCAACGTATGAAATTTATGCCAAAAAATAAATATATATATATTTATAATAAATGCGATGATCAATGTATACAACTGATGTAAAATATATATCTATCTATATATATATATTTATAAAAAAATCGTAAGGGATATGCATTTTTTTTGGATAATATCCAATCGTCTGCTGCATTAGAAAGAGATAAAAATATTTTTTTTTGTCTATTTAGTTGTTACGCATGTGACGATAAATTTATTTAAAGTACCAGAAAAAGAAATCACGTGATCAGCATTTAATAAATTAAATTCTAAAAATTAATCTTTAAAAATTCACCAAAAATCAGAAAATGGAGGTAAAAATTCGAAAAAAATTTCATTTTGAAGGAATTTTTATGATCTTTCTCGTGATATAAATTTTATAACCCTCAATGTATTATTCTAAATGCAAACGTAAAATAGTTTAAAAAACAGCTTAAAAATTTAATTTTAAAAAATCTAAGAAGAATTTTTGAAAAATCTTTCTTAGTGCACCCCTACACTATTAGAAGAATCGCCATGCAAAATTTCAGCCCTTTAGGTCCAGCGGTTTGGTCTGTGCGTTGTATGTCAGTCAGTCAGTCAGTCAGTGAATGAAGGAGTCAGTTACGGAACTGTTTTATATATATAGATTGATAAACCAATAAACTGAGGAATGATGACAGCGCAGATAGGATTCAATGGAAAAACATTAATTTCCATCCAAGGAAAAAGCAGTTTTTCCGTATAAAATTATATGTTACAAAATATATACATTTTACAAATAAAACCTATAAATTATACATTCATATCAATGACGATACATTCATATTAATGACGATAAGACTGAAAGAAAGAAAAATTCTACCCGGATAATAGCAAATTTTTGCCTTATAAAATATATATTTAAAAAAAAAAACTCAATAAAATTAGCATTCGGGACAATGGCGACTATAAGATTGAATAGGGAAAAAATTAAATTCTATACCAGATAATATAAAATTTTGGCCTAATAAAATATTGCTAATAAAACCAATGAATTAAGCAGGGAACTATGATACAATTCAAAGAAGAAAAGAAAAAAGATTACATTCTATCCCAGATAATAAAAAAAATTTTGCCTTATAATATATATATATATATATATATATATATATATATATATATATATATATATATATATATACACTGCTGGCCACTGTAAATGCAACACCCTGAAGGAAACGTGCAAATAACATCAAATTTACAACATGCATTAGCGGAGGTGAGATATGCAAATGATTAGAATTTCAGCAAAGATGCACATCACGCGCGCCTGTGGCGCCACTTCAAAGCGCTATTTAAGGCTTGGAGATTTCGACGATTTCAAGTTCGGCAATTGTGTTTTTCTTGTGGTTTTTTCAAAAAAACCGATCAATTATGCCTCATCAATTATGAATTGCTTCCCTGGCCACCTCGCTCTCCGGATCTTTCGCCAATAGAAAACATGTGGTCCATGGATGCTCTACGATTGACCCAGATTCCACCCCCAGCTGCCACAGCAGATCAACTTTGGCAACGTGTGGAAGCTGCTTAGTCTGCTGTACCAAGAATTTAATCATTTGATACTTGGTCAACATGTTATCTACAAAATAAATTTTGTTGTGATATCTCTTGTCTTTCTTTGTGTTGCAACTTGGGTGGCCAGCAGTGTATATATATATATATACATATTTTAAATATATATATGTCTATTTTAAATTAGTGCTAAAATAGAGTTTCTCAAAAATTTTGAAGTTATGGCTTGCAAATTATGATGGAATGAATAACTGTTCTTTAAACTTCCATAACTTTCTTCCCAAAAAGGGTTTCTTTCTTTAAAAATATTTGCGTCACAGTTATTTTAACTTAAGTGGTAGTAGGGAATAGCTTACAAATTAAGTACCCATCACAGATTGACAATAAAATATCTAAATAGAGAATAATAAAACATCTTTCCAGATACTTGCATGGAATAATTCCTCAATTATCAGAGTAAAGGGATAATAGTATGGAAGCAAATACAGCCTCAGGAGCAATGAAGATCAACCTAATTTCAGTAAGTATTAAAATAATTAATTATATTTAAGATAACCGAACTGAATATTTTACACAGAAACCATTCACGTTTTTCTCAAGTGAAGTATCATAATAAATTATCTCTAAATTTTTTAAATGAAAAACTTCTCGGTGATTCAAAAAGTATATTTTATGATAACATCTTGAAATAATTAACACGATTAAATATAATGAACATAAATACTCTTTAAACTTTCTCAACTTAGAGCAATTTGGAGTTAAGATAAATAATTAATTCTATTGTTGAAAAAGTAAAAGTAATTAGATATACAAAACACTCATCTTTCAGCCAAGAAACCACAATCATAGAGCATATTAGTTAAGACTAAATAAACATTATTCTTGGAAATATAATTAATATAAATTAGTTATCAACGTGGCCCAAATTTAACCCTTTATGTTTTTAGAACGGCTTTCTTAGTTCTATTAATACGATTATTACATAGTATGCAGTAACAAATATAGCTCACTATATATATATATTTACTGATTCTTAAATTAGAAATGAAGCAACTAACGTTTTTAGAGTTATAAAATAAGTGTTTATTACATATAACATTTTATAAGTTTCAGCCATGTTAAAAGTACATGGATATAATAAACGTGTTTATAATTCCATCTGCCAAGTTATATTTAAATTATCTAGCATAAGGATAAATGCAAAGCCCCGGTGTTGTGAAATTACTTTGTATATGCGACATTTGAGATGAGCTTTCACAACTAACGCACCATGAATAATCCATATATACTGTTGAAAAAATAGCTAATCTATATAGTATATAAAACAGTTCCGTAACTGACTGACTGACTGAATGACATATAACGCACAGACCAAACCGCTGGACCTAAATACACATTATGCTGAAATTTTGTATGGCGATTCTTCTTAGAGTGTAGGGGTGCACTAAGAAAGATTTTTTAAAAATTCTTCTTTGATTTTTTAAATTAAATTATTAAGTTGTCTTTGTAACATTTTTTAAAGTTTGCATTTAAAATAACAGTTTGAGGGTTATAAAATTTATATCACAAGAAAGATCATAAAAATTTCTTTAAAATGAAATCATTTTCGAATCTTTACCTCCATTTTCTGATTTTTTGTGAATTTTCAAAGATAAATTTTTAGAATTTAATCTATTAAATGCTGATCACGTGGTTTCTTTTCTATTTGTGATACATAAAACTAATTTTGCGTCGCGTGCATAACAACGAAATAAATTGACAAAAAAAAATTCTTGCTAATGCGGCAGACGATTGGACATTATCCAAAAAGATATTAAAATACACTAAAATAAATGTTCCTCAAACTGTACTATATTAACTGTAATATATTCTTTAGTATGTTCCATTAGATTTAATTTTAATATTTTCTTTTACATTATTTTGCATATAAAATATCCGTTACGATTTTTTTATAAATATATTTTTTTTGGCATTAATTGCATACATTGACCGTTGCATTTAATTTGAATATACTGCGTAGAGAAGCACGGGTATTTAGCTAGATATATATACGCTCGTTAACTTATGGAATAAATATAAAATAACTTTTTTCTTTTATATTTATATAAAATAGTTTTCAAAATATAATTCTTTATAAGTTGCAAACCATGGTAAAAAAAAACAACGAATAATAAATAAGTTTGTTTCATTTGTCAAGTCTTATGTCAGTGTTTTCCTAGTAAAAGCAAATCCCTCGAATAAGCGGGATTAAGTAACCTCCACAGAGGGTCAAAAGACAATTTCTCATTAATTACCAAAAGAGTGGAGGAAACTGGCTTGTTCTCGTAACACTTGCAATTCCTATAGGTCATGATTTTTTAAGTTGACGTCTATGAACTTCTTGGGGTCCCGTGGATCAATTTTAGGGGGTTCGTAATGTATTGGCAAAGAATCAAAGTCGAAGAAATCGCTCATTTTATTTCAAACTAAAATAGATTCATGCTTTCACTTTCAAAATTTAAAAAAATGAAAAACCTGTGGTAACATTTGAACTTGAATTCAGTCAGATCTACGGCTCTGCAGTAGTTACTAATAATACATTACTAATATTACTAATAATAACTAATATTACTAATAATAAATACTAATAATACATTATTAACTAAATAATTTGATTTTTAACACTCGTATATTTTATGAATATACTTCGCATTGCAATACAATTAGATTTTTTAAAATTACTTCTTGCTTTATTGTACTTCCAAACTTTTATTCGAAAAGATTCGTTATAGGTCTTATTATTATCAGAAAGAGGAATCCATAGATTTCACCATATTATTAAAGGGGTCTACGAAAGGTTTAGAATCAGTGCAATAAGATTTAGGGATATTTCTCCCTCTGCTATACCGTAAAGTCCTGGGTATACGGGGGTGAATAAATTCATCCCCTCCAATCCTCAAATACCAAGCCAAAGATGCTCGTCTGAGGATATCAAAAAGTGTCCAAAATATGGCGAAGTTTCCAGAACAGATCTTTTACATGTGTATGCAATTGGTTACTGAAACACGTAAAAATAAATGAGATCAAGTAAATGAGAGTTCAGAATTTAAAGTCTCACTTCATCGTCTTTATAACAAGTAAATAATATATATTGCGTTTTTCTAGACATTATCGAAAACAAATATATATATATATATATATATATAGCATAACTAGAGAATTTTAGGCACTTAAAAGTTCATTTTAATGTGATATGTGCATCAATTTTTTGAGAAATTAGCAGACTGTATCCAACTATCTCAGTTTCTAAGTCAGTTTATTTTCAGTTCTGTTTCAGTTCCAATTTTTGGGTTGAGAGTCGGAGCTTAAAATAAAAGTCCAAGACTGAAAGAATAGCATAGTAAAAATTTATAGGTGTCTTTAAAATTATTCAAAGACGGGTCAAAGGAACAAACCTTTATTTTTAGAATATGTAGGCAATGATTTTGGGGGAGTACAGTCACAGAGTACATTCCCGGAACATTGTGGCAAACATCCAAATGCAAGTATGCCTGACTGGTATGCATTTTGGAGCCAATGTTTCTTCGACTTTATAGTATAGCTATATTTAACGTAAAAATTTGTTTTCTCTCACTTAGCCTAAAAATATTTTCCGAGACAGGAGGAACGGTAAATTATTTCAGCTAAGCGCATTAGATATATGCATCTCTCTATTCTTAAAAAAAAAGCAAGTCCCTGTGCCGCTGTCAAAAGCTTCTCACACTATCCCCTCCGAAACCGTTGGGGTTATGGGGTCGAGAGCGATACTAATGGATGCAGAAAAATGGGGGTACCAAAGTAAGACATGTCTCATCTTCGTTGGACTTTTTTTTTTCATTTTATGTTTTGTGGGAAAATATTGACTTTTTCATCTTCAGATGACGATAACTCGCCAAAAAATGATCGTAGAATTTTGATCTTTGTACAGTCTAAAACTAGAGACATTGCTCTTTCAAACTAGACCCCATTTGTTTAAAAATATTCTAAAACAGACTGATATTTTCATCAAAAAATGAAACACAGTTATTCTAGAAATATCGTATCCTATGTGGATGTAATATCGATGCTCCTCGAGTTTTTATCTTACAAAGAAAATATTTACATCATCTGGAAGCTGAAAGCTTTCTTATTCATAAACCTCATTTCAAGTCTATATCTTAAATTTTCGATTTTTAATTGAATTTTAAAGCTGATAATTCAACAGTGATGAAACGCCCTTCGCATTAAGGGTTACAACAGTAAATGGATGGACGCTGTTACGTTTCCCCCAGAATCACCCCTATGTATCTCGCTATTTGCCATAATAGAGGAGCGAGCATAGCGAGCCTAGGGGCGAAGCCCCTGGTAGCTTTAAAAAATTTCTGCAAAACATTTAATATATATCAAAATTTAATATAATATTATATGTTTTTATTGATAATTTTACAGGTTATCTTACGTTAAGTTATTTCTGAGGCTAAATTTCTCATACTTATAGACCATAAAAAATCCTTTTAAGTATTTGAGCATTAAGAGTAAATTAATTGAAAAACGTATGCTTCTACGGATATATATATATATATATATATATATATATATATATATATATATATATATATATATATACACTCATGGACAAAAAAATTAGCGCACCAAGAAATAATTGCGGGATCGTAACGAAACTTGCAATGAAGGTACATGTCGGGGAGTTATGCAAATGATTAGAAATGCAGCGTGATTGCGCATTACGTATAGCCGGTAGAGGGCGTTGAACATCGTACTCTGTGGAGTATAAAACAGGTAACCAAAGCTTGTTTGAGTGTGCTGAATCATTTACAAAGGAAGAGCTGAGATAGACATGCCATTACGCCGTGTTCGTAGACAATATAAGCAGTTGTCGCAGTTTGAGAGGGGGAGAATCGTCGGGATGATGGAAGCTGGGTGGTCAGCTATGCACCCACCGACTCCTCCGTTTGGAGTTTTGGCGCGCACGAGGAAACTGGACTGCAGCGGAATGGAACCAGGTCGTCTTTAGCGACGAATCCAGATTCAATCTCGGCAGTGATGACAATCGTGTTCGTGTGTGGAGAGCCCGTGGTGAACGCTTCAATCCTGCCTTTGCTGTACAACGAGTCATCGCTCCCACAGCTGGTGTGATGGTATGGGGTGCCATTGCCTACAATACACGGTCACCCCTAGTATTGTTCCGTGGCACCATGACAGCCCAGCGGTATGTTCATGAAATCCTGCAACCACATGTGTTTCCACTCATACAACGGCTCCCAGGAGCCATTTTTCAACAAGACAATGCCTGTCCTCATACGGCAAGGGTGTCACAAGACTGTCACCGCACTGTTACTACCCTTCTTTGGCTTGCCCGATCCCCAGATTTGTCTCCAATCGAGCATATCTGGGATTATTTGGGACGACGAGTTGGGCATCCCACGAGTTTGAACGAACTAGAGGTAAGGTTACAGCAAATATGGAACAAAATGTCTCAAGACATCATACAGAACTTGTATGACTCAATGCCCGATCGTATCGCATCGTGCATTCGAGCTAGAGGGGGTCCAACGGAGTATTAACTCGTCCGTTCTTTTGCCTTTTTCTCTGTAATAAATTATCCTTTTTCTTTGATTTTCTTATCATTTACTTATATCAAAGTAGTCATTACGTATGTAAAATTCCGTTTCATTTTGACGACTCTTTCTTGGTGCGCTAATTTTTTTGTCCATGAGTGTATATATATATATATATATATATATATATATATATATATATATATATATTAATTATATTATTTTCAATACAATTAGATCAGGGATCGTCAACATTTTGATACCTACCGCCTACATTTATATCTCTGTTGAAGGTAAAATTTCCTTAACACCCCTCGGGGCTACATTAACTCAATTTAGCGCAAGTGCGAAGGAATATTTAGAGGGTACAGTTTGTAAAGATATCTTTTTGTTTGTACTTTATGCATGTTAATGCAGAGATATCTAGTGATCGCTATGCATTTTATTCGTTGCTCTCTCGTTCAAAATAATACTGTGAGAAGTGCCTGATGAATTATTATCTAGATTGAAAATTATTGGAATGAGATGGAAATCAAAATGAAATTTTAAAAGCATATTTAAAAAGTCAAACTCGTCAAGTTGTTAGCAAAGTAACAAAACTTGTAAAAAATGAGAAAAAAAAACCCACCGTCCATCATGAAAGCCTGAATCGCTCACTAGTTGGAGGTAGGGACCAGTTTCACGACCATTGCCTTTGGAGTATATTAATGTTCCTAGTTTTATAAAAAAGTATTTTTGTGCAAGCGGATGGACTTGCATTTGTTTAAACATCAGTCCCATAAAATCTTTCTTATCGAAATAGGATTTTTCACATACGCCTTTTAATAAAACCATTCACCAGTACATGCTTTGCGAATGAGTACAGTACTAAAGAACAGTACGAGAGAACAGTTATGAATGAACAGTATTTTATTGAGTTTAAAATTGCAATATATCGCTCCAGAATAAAAAAATCTTAATTTGTTTAGCTATAATTAAATGCATAAAAAATACATAGCATTACAATATTTGTGAGAAAGCATATTTCTGACTTATATTTACTCTTTATTCAGCTTTGACTACAGCTTTTAGAGTTCATTAACTTAAAAACGGATGCTTCTATGGATATATATATATATATATATATATATAATGTCAAGGATTTAGTGGGAAAAGAATGATTATTCTAAATTTAAAGGGGGCTTGGGAATTAAATTATATTCGTGGCGTAATTCGCCTCTAATTGTTCGTATTTCAAGACGCGAATTGGGAAAGGGAAATTCCCTTTTCATTATGTAATCTTGGCGCGTCTCTGAGTTCTGCGGTCGAGGAGGAAACATTTACATTTAGCCTTGAAAGATGTCTGGTTCGGGCTCTGCGCATGTGCAGGGAGAGTTGGCGCGCGGAGATGCCCGCGAATTTTTGTCAGAGCGCGGAATAAAAGTCGATGCTATCAGATGTGTATTTCGCCGTGGCTCTAAAAAAGAAATGGCGAATAATGAAATGCGTAGATCTATGTACTCTACTTTTATATATGTACTCTACTTTTATTTTTCCCTGTACTAAATTTGCCATTGCAAGGTATTTATCTGAAATGTTTTATAACGTTCATTTGTTGATTTTACACTAAACTGGCTTGGACATTTGCTGGCTTGTAAACATTCTGAAAAACCATTCCCTGGTTCAAAAGCGACCTTCAAAATGGATCTTTTTGCATTTATAAGTGACTTAAAAAAATTTGTCTTATTAATAAAATTTTCATGAAGCCCGAAGGCAAACTATTGTGAACATTTCTCCTACGAGTAAAAGTGAAAATATTATTAAAACAGATTCTTTCGTCTCGGCATATAGATCAGCATTAAATATGCTTTGATATTTGATTATAAAAAAACTTTGAAGTCAAAGCTCCATAGAGCTCAATTGTACATGCAAAATGATCCATAAATAAAAAAAATCTCCGGGAAATTTTTAATTTTTCTTTTATTTTCTGTCATAAGTGACATAAATTCTTACTAATCAACTTTTTATAAACCCTAAAGAAAAATTATTTTGAAAATTTTCCTGGAAGCAAAAGCAAAACAATTATTGAAATATACTTTTTGGCTCAGCAGATTAGTCAATTTGCAATATGCATTGATATTTGAATACTAGAACCTTTGAAATCAAATCTTTATATAACTTAAATATTTTTGTATGCAAAATGGTCCGTGGGGAAAAAGTTACTTTAAATCTAATTAATAAATCTATTCATAAATTCTGAAGAAAACCCTTGTCGAAAATTTTCTATGCGCAAAAGTAAAAGGTATATAAGATACATAAAAGGAATGATACCTAAAAGATATTTATATATACTAATTGATTCAGCATATAAATCAAAAGGAAATATGCTTTGATATTTGAATACTATTATTTTTAAAATCTAAACTTAATATTGCTGAAACCTTTTGCTGTAATCTTTGTTTTATATAATAAAATATTTGAAAAAATAATTTTGAGCTTATTTACGAAAAAAAGAATTTTTGAAAAAAAACAATTTTAGCTTATTTATATAATAATTTTTAGCTTATTTACGCACATCTCGTTAATAAACAAGATGTGCATGAATAAGCAAAATAATATTTTTCTTGAAACTTCTAAAAATGAAGTATTAGCTCACCTCGTAGACGAAAAGTGAATAAATGGAAAGCTTGAAATCGAGGAAATTCTGAAGTTGAAGTAACATGGAAAAACAACCATACAACAATAAGTTACAACAGAAGGTTTCTTTAAAACTCTGTTTAATGGACTTCCTGCCATCCTTAAAAATGTATTATCAATTGTTTCTGTTTAAAGGAGATTCGACTGAATAAATTCTACATTTGAATAAAATATAACTTATTTCATTCCCTGAAAAAGCAATTCAGTTCTGAAATTAATGAGGTTCATAAATACAAAATGTTCTGAACGTAAAATCTTATATTGTCTAAAAACGAAAAGCAATTTGTTTTAAACTTTCTCTTCATTATATAAAAGGAAATGCATTTTAATTTATAATTTCCCCCATAAAGATAGAAAGACATTTCTTTATAATTATACTGTGGTTCCATTAAAACCGTAGGGCGGGGGGGGGGATGCACACCCATAAAAGTTCATACCTAGACATATATCGTGTCATAAAAGTGATCGATCAGTTGTGTATTTTAAACAGTCCATTTAAATTATTACAGTAAAAAATAATTAAACCATCATAAATTTGCTTTCAAATGTTACACATTTAATTTTACTATTCACTAAATTTATTTTTTTTATTAACGATATAGTTATTATGTATATAAATGTATAGAAAATAAGCAACTTCTACCCTACCTTTGGGTATGTATATCTTGAAGTGGCACTCTAAATAATTTCATTCAAACACAGTTCTTACATTACAACAATGTTTATTTAAATATTTGCACATATAGATTTTTCCTTTTCAACATAAAGCATACGTACTACTAGTACGAGATATATATAGCATTCATTCAAGGGAAATACAATCCAATATATTCACTTGTATAACTACACACTCAAAAAACATACACCTTGCAATACTCACACATACTTTGAAAGTCAACCAGCTGTGCAACCACGAAAACTTTGGGCCTAACAAGAACTCGCGTAGGTTTGAAGCAACCTATCTATGCCTCCAGCGGCTGCTCAAAAAACTCAACTATTATTAAACCAAACTCTACGCCTAGCTCCAGCTCGATACTTCGTTTCGCCAGCACTATTACTCCTTTCACTTCCTCTCACTTCCTTTCTTTAATCTACCTGCTTGGTATTTATACCAACCGCGTATGCCGCATTTAGCATATCTTCAGCGGTTTCTTTAACTTTATTCACTTAAAAGTTCGATTACAGTCGAACCCCGTTATAACGAACTTCAAGGGACCAAAGGTTTTGTTCGCTATATCCGGTGATTCGCTATATCCGAACCATTAAGAAAAATGTTAGAGTTCACATAATGTATAACTCATTAGTTGCTATGTGTATTCATTAATGATGTATTTAAAAATGATAAAATCTAATAAAAATGATCATGAATGAATTAAATTGACTAAAACCGATCACAGTAAACTGACACAATACTAATTAAATTAACTAAAAATGAACACAAATGGAAATAAATTCATTTTATTTTTAATTGAATGCCGATTTCGAAAGCATTTTATGAATTTCTTTGCCCAATACAGCAAATGACTTCAACACTCTTTCTTCGACTGTTTGTGTAGACAAAAACTTATGAATTAAAGGCATCGCTGTTGTAGCATCTCAGATTTTGGGGGTTTCGTCATTGATGTGCTCTTCTTCATCAGCATCATATGCAGAATCTTCGATTTCAGAGTGATTCATTTTAATTTCTTCCACAATATCTTCATGTAATAACATTAATGTTTCACATTTAATGACTTCATCATCACATGTTTCGAATAATTTCATGTCATAATCTAAAAATGATGAAATTTTGTGCTTCTCTATTCACATTGCGATAGGTAAATCTTCATCATCTTCTTAGACATTCTTTGCTTCTTCGACATTTGTTGTATCTTCAACATTCTTAAAAAGTTTAAAAATATGAAAAAATACAGTAAGTCGACTGAAAAAAGGTTCGTTATAGACGATTCTTAAAATTTCGGAGGTTCGCTATAAAAGGATAAATTAGCATTAAATACAATAGGAAAACGGCGGGACCAAAATTTTCGTTCGCTATATCCGGGAGTTCGTTATATACCAGGTTCGCTATAACGGGGTTCTACTGTATTTTGAATCGAATCTTATGTAAACCTTACAAATGCTAAATAACACATCAGAGTAAAAATAGATACAAAACTGGTCGAACACGTATTAATTGATCATATAAAAATTCAAATACGTTGCATTTTCCTGATATTTTCCGAAAAATCATTGATTTTTTAAAAATAAAGTTCCATATTTTCGATTTGAAACTATCGACATTTATTCCTTACATCTATCTCGATTTTCTTCTATTCATGTAGTAAAACTAACTCAATTTTCCCGCCGAAGAAATATTTTGTTTTCAGATGTAAGATTCCAGATCTTTTCCAGTGGCAGACATAGAATTTCTTGCTGGCCTGAACCAGGCCTCCATCCGACTTATTTAAAAGGAGTAAGAAAAGTATAAATTTAAAATGTTTAAAGATGTTCATTATGAATTTTACTGTTATTATTTATTAAAACAACTTTCGACATTTTGATTTTAAAACAAAATCAAAAACTTCTTGTTGATAGATATTTTATATAAGAAATTCCCAAGGTAAAATATTTTTACTAATAACGGGCCTGTGGCCTCTAAGCCGCGTCATAGTAGGCCCAGTTCTAAATCCGCCACTGAACTTATCAAATATATTCCATAAATTATTACATCATATTGTTATTATACAGGTAACAGGGTCTTAACTGGATTTAACTTTTAAGAATATATACGCTTCAGCTATGTTCTGTGCGATTTATATTTAGGCAGGCCTCCCGGCGAAAAAAATGTTACAAAACCAGACGGCATAAAAAAAAACACCTCAGCTTTAAAAACTTAATATATATATATATATATATATATATATATATATATATATATATATATATATATATATATATATATTATTTACCCTCAAACGGTACGGTGGGGGTCGGATCCGACCCAAGGGTGTGTTTTCCCCCTCCCGTACTCTCCCCTATCATTGCAAGAGATGGAGTTGACAAAGACCCTACAAGCCAGTCTTCCAACAGGTGTTGGAGCGTTTCCAGTCACCGGTTGAGCAACCTTAGATTCCTACTTTCAATTTTCATGATCACTAGTCGTTTTTTAGATTTTAAAATAAGATTACGTTCCTCTATAACGGTCCTCTGGTAATCAAATTTTCAGATGTCTTGAGTCGCGAGCAATAATTTTGGCAGCGTGCAAAATATAGTCTGTATCGCTTGGGTAAGCAGTAAACAGTTAAACAGAAAAGTACCAAAATGCGTCAAAATTTTAACATATATATATATATATATATATATATATATATATATATATGATTATATATATGTAATGATATTACGTCGAGGAGCTTCAGAATGGTAGATAATAATAGTCTTGGAAAGTAGTCGTCGAATGATTTAGGCAATGCGTGTGGTCGAACAGCGTCGGAGTCAGGCTTCGGAGTCACGCGGCTAAGCAGATAAATCGAAAGTCCAGGCGAGGAACACACATTCAAATGTTGATCAAAATCGTCATTTTATTTTGGATTACTTCGAGGTTTTAACTACACTTCATAAATCTTACAATTTAAATTTAGTTATGGATTATCATATTTCAACACTGCCCTGAGGCTTTCGGAACAGCACAGCATAAAATAAAGACAAAGGGGACGCAGCGCATCCAAAAATTACATCTTGACAGTACCGTGGCAAACATTCAAAAGCCCCCCAGAAAATAACGCCAGGCTCCCAGGTAGAGGCGCACTGACCTTTTAATTTTCCAGAAGCGAACACATGACCCTTTCGCGTCATATCGGAAGATGATCGCGCGATGTCCGTTATATAATGCTTATATAAGACTCTCCGTCCGCACGTGGCATTAGGGGAAAATAGATTTATATTGG
Source organism: Dolomedes plantarius (assembly GCA_907164885.2). NCBI lineage: Eukaryota > Metazoa > Arthropoda > Arachnida > Araneae > Dolomedidae > Dolomedes > Dolomedes plantarius. The sequence goes on along the minus strand of OU015503.1, from coordinate 37,271,239 downwards.
TTGGATATAGGACGCAATTCAAGGATAAGGGGGCGGTATTCTGTTTCAATAAGATAAACAAATTTGGAAAAAGCGTGTTAGGAATATTTAAAAGGATTAAAATTTGTTTCAATTTCCCCCTCTCCGGAAAAGACTTGCGTGAGGGGCCGACTCCCTCAGCAAGGCTCTCCATCAGGCGAGACTCGCTTATCAAAAGCGTAATTTTGACTAAAATTTTGACTAGCAATTTTGACTCAGGTGTTGAAATTTAAAATTTTGTATCACTTTCATCTTTTGTGTGTTTGCCCAGGTCACGAGATATACAAAATAGCATTAAACAAAAATAAAATATCCCCACACTCAATTTACATATTAAGTTGAATATGGTAGTATTTCAAACTCACAACAAAATTGATATACACTTAAAATGGAATGAGAAAAAAATATTGTTATCATGGACTACACTACTTCATAACACTTGGTTTAAAAAAAATATAAGTACTCAAAAGTTCCAAAAAAGCAAAAAGGAATTAAAATTGTCTTATTTGGGTTTTTATCATGAGATTCAGAAATCTTACATATAATAAGTTTTGTAAGAGGAAGTTTAAAAGATAAATTAAATAAATTGAAAAAAAAAATCTATGTAGACAACACACAAGGTTTAACCATCAAAAAATGGAGTCAAGGGGCGTTAGGCACTCAAAAAAATTAAAATCAAAAAGGAAAAAGGATCTCTGGTTCATGAGGTTGGTCGCTGTTCAGGTTTAATTTTCATTGTGGTTATTAAATTCAATTGCTTAAAATTCTTGGTAAATAGCTTCAAAGGTTTTTGTACTATAATTTTTCAAATCCACCATGGAAACAAATTAATAAGAAAAATTTTTAAAATACAGTTCAACACATTAAACAAATTGAATAAAGGTAATTTAGCAATACACTTTTCAATTAATTAGGAATAAGCAGGTTTTAAAATAATACTTCAAAAAATAGTGTTTAAATTTTAACTCAACATGACAAAGCTCTTAATCAAGGTAAATATGGCAGTAATATTTTAAATAATTAGGAAAAGTAAGATTTTAAAAGTAATTCTCTTAGAAGTTGTGTTAAAATTCTCAGTCAACCAAAACACTCAACATTAATTTTTAATTTAGGGTAAATATGGATTTAAGCCACTGGAGCAATGAACCTAGCCTATGTCTCCAAATGTGACAATCGGCGGTGTGATAAATTCCACCGAGGCCCGGCGAAAATGCACTAAATTCAGGCCCACTGAGCTACTATTGGGTTGGGTTGTTCGTGGATTGCCTTGCGTACGGGGTCAAACCGAATCACAAAGAATATTATTAAATTGTGGTCGGGGTCTAAGCGACTCAATTGGGGAATTAAATTAAATTATGGTCGGGGTCTAACCGACTCAATAGGAATTAAATTATAAGCTCTGGGTTCAACAAAGTCATTATTGGATTACATTTATAATTATTAATAGGTTGAGGTTAGGTTACCGGGGAAAAATTTGTTTGACTTAATTCGGGTTCTATTATTTTCAATCATTAATTTTCTTCAACTTTAGTTTAAAGGAGTGTACAGTCTAGTAATTAGTATAAAAATGTCATAGTAGTGAAATCAGGATCACTTACACAAATCAGGAATTCACAAAACTTTCATGTCTTTGATTAGGTAGTATCCGGATACAAAAATTATTAATATCTTAAAAAATTCAAGATTCATCAAGATTCAAAATTATCAAAATTACTAGTATAAAATAAAAAATATCAAATTTTTTTAAAAAAAAAATATACCAAATAAACTTATGACACTGAGAGAATTTTGTTTTAAAGTTCAACCAAACCCTTCATCTGAGTTTATAGCAAAAGTTCTCAGTCTTTGTTTAATTAACACACTCTCAGTTCTTATTGGTATTGAAAGTCCCATAGCTTCCAGTAAATGTGTCACAAAAATACAGAAATCACTAATAACTAAAAATATCAAAATCACTTAATGAAACTAAATATACACTAAATGTTATGGAATATATCAAAATTGGTAACTTTAAACGTTAAAAATCACTCACTGAAAAAAAATGCACAATAAATGAGATGATTAAATTATATCAAAATTAGTAAATTAAATCTCAAATTATCAATACACAGTTATATCTTCAAAAATTCAATTTTCTTATTTGCACAAAAGAAATGTTGGAATTTTTCTTAACTTTTATCATTCGTCATCTGTCCCTTTATTCATTATTTTATGAATTATATTTAAGAAAACATACTAAAGTTACTCATATTCATTCAACTTATTTTAAAACACACATCACTAAAATTTTATTTAATATTCTTAAACACACATATAATATCTTTTATTGAAAAATAATTAAACATACTTTACACCATAACTTACCCATGGAATATCAATCACTATTTAATATTTATTTGTTTATATATAACCCAAAATTCAAATTGGTAAGAAGAGAAAAAAATGGTTTAGAAAATAAGATGGATCAAGTAAATAAATCCCACTAAATTATTTGATGTCCAGGAGTCACCTCGAAACATTTGATGCAACGTTTAAGTCATAATATATATATTTTTTCTTACGTTTCCAATTAATGGTCACAATCAGGCCAACCCTTTCGCACATCATGAAAAGAACGGCGCACTGCTGTGTTGTATGACACAGCGCCATTCCACTGAAGCACATTTCTGGGTTATAATAACAAATAAAAAATAAAGTATAAAATATAGACAGTATAAAATAAAGACAAAGGGGACGGACCGCGTCCAAAAATTACATCTTCACAGAACACTCAAAAAGCCCCCAGAAAAGAACGCCAGGCTCTCAGGTAGACGCGCACTGACCTTTTAATTGGCCAGAAGCGAACACATGACCTTGGCTTGTCATATCGGTTGATGATCGCGCGATGTCCGTTATATAATGCTTATATAAGACTCTCCGTCCGCAAGTGGCATTATGGGAAAAATAGATTTCTATTGGTTGGATATAGGTCGCAATTCATGGATAAGGGGACGGTATTCTGTTTTAATAAGATAAACGAATTTGAAAAAAGCGTGTTAGGAATATTTAAAACGATTAAAATTTGTTTCATATATATATATATATATATATATATATATATATTCATTGCGTTAATAACCCGCGGCAGCTTCGTTAGAAGAAACTACCGGATATATTTTTTAAACTTTTGTTTCGATTTTGAAGGCCAAAAATATGAGTATAGATTTTTTACATTTTTGTGCTCGGGAGGTGGTTTCAATAACTTCTAAAAGTAGGTACAAAACATTACAACGTAGACATTGAACATTAGACCTAATATGTACAACTTTCTACGTAAATGGGAGGGAGATTTTCTTTCATTAGCAAAATTGCCATTCGTTGGTCATTTTCTACAAATAGGTTTTAATTTCATGTAAAATATTATCAATAAATGTTATTATACAACAAAAATGCTTATTGTATACTTATTTCTTCCAAAAACCTCATCGAAACAGAGATCGGGTTGCAGCCGACCCGACCATACCATCTTTTCCCGTCTGAAACCACCGTACCGTTTGAGAATTCAAAATTATAAAAAAATACACAAATACACCCCATTTTTGTGGGTTACTTGATGTTAAACTAAAGTTATTTCATTTAATAACTGTCGACAGATTTAATCCAAATCCTCATCCCCTCCAAATTAATATGCTGAAGATCTGTCTGTTTTTTTTTTTTTTTTTAATACGTGTATCTTATCGTGAAAAACCTGCTCCTCCTATTACGTCATTTACGAGATCTGTTTTGGGTATTCAGGAATGACAATCTTGATTATATCAATCTATTTATTCTGAAATCCTACGATAGTTTAAAGTTTTTGTTCTAGGAGAAAGTATACGTTTTCTCGTGACTCTATTAACTTATGGAAAAACTTTTCTAAGCACTCAAGTGAGGTAAAATAGGGAAATGGATCATGAAGTGTTATGAGATTCCATATTTGGAAGCATTGATTTCATCTTTGATATTATATAACAAATATCAATGATGTGTGATAAGATTCCCTAGCGATTATTGAATCCTTATTTGATATTATGTAACAAATATAGAGATTCTGGGATGGTTTAGTAAGAGAGAGAGATATGTCGTGACTCTATTAGCATATGGAAAAAAAACATTTCTATACACTCATAAGAGTGAGGTAAAATAGTCAAATGGATCATAAACGTTTTGAGATTCAATATTTGGAAACAATGAATTCGTCTTTGATTTTGTATAACAAATATCAATGAAGAGTGGTAAGATTCTAAGCTAGGGATTATTGAATACATATTTGATATTAAGTAACAAGTATAGAAATTCTGAGATGGTTTCGTAAGAGAGAGATATGTCGTGACTCTATTAACTTATGGAAAAACTTTTCAACGCACTCATGAGAGTGAGGTAAAATAGTTCAATGGATCATGAAGTATTATGAGATTCCATAATTGGAAACATTGAATTCATCTTTGATATTATGTAAAAATTATCAATGAAGTGTGATATGATTCCATGCTAGGGATTATTGAATCCATATTTGATATTTTGTAAGAAATATAGAGATTCTGGGATGGTTTCGTAAGAGAGAGATATGTCGTGAATCTATTAACATATGGAAAAAAAACATTTCTATACACTCATAAGAGTGAGGTAAAATAATCAATTGGATCATAAACGTTTTGAGATTCAATATTTTGAAACATTGAATTTGTCTTTGATATTATATAACAAATATCAATGAATATTGGTAAGATTCTAAGCTAGGGATTATTGAATCCATATTTGATATTAATCAACAAGTATAGAAATTCTAGGACGGTTTCGTAAGAGTGAAGTATGTCGTGACTCTATTAAGTTATGTAAAAACCTCTCTACGCACTCATAAGATTGAGGTAAATTAGTCAAATGGATCATAAATGTTTTGAGAGTCGATATTTGAAAACATTGAATTCATCTTTGGTATTATGTAACAAATATCAATGAAGTGTGATAAGATTCCATGCTAGGGATTATTGAATCCATATTTGATATTATGAAACAAATACAGAAATTCTGGGATGGTTTCGTAAGAGAGAGATATGTCGTGACTCTATTAACTTATGGAAAAACTTTTCTACGCACTCATGAGAGTGAGGTAAAATAGTCCAATGGATCATGAAGTATTATGAGATTCCATAATTAGAAACATTGAATTCATCTTTGATATTATGTAAAAATTATCAATGAAGTGTGATATGATTCCATGCTAGGCATTATTGAATCCATATTTGATATTTTGTAAGAAATATAGAGATTCTGGGATGGTTTCGTAAGACAGAGATATGTCGTGACTATATTAACTTGTGGAAAAACTTCTCTACGCACTCATAAGAGATAGGTAAAATAGTCAAATGGATCATGAAGTGTTATGAGATTCCTTATTTGGAAACATTGAATTTACCTTTTATATCATATAACAAATATCAATGAAGTGTGATAAGATTCCATGCTAAGGATTATTGAATCCATATTTGATATTATGTACCAAATATAGAGATTCTGGTATGGTTTCGTAAAAGAGAGATATGTCCTGACTCTATTAACTTATGGAAAACTGCTCTACGCACTCAATATAGTGAGGTAAAATAGACAAATGGAACATAAAGTATTATGAGATTCCATATTTGGAAACTTTGATATTATGTCATCTTTGATATTATGTCAGAAATATCAATAAAGTGTGATAAGATTCCACGCAAGGTAATATTTAATTTATATTTGATATTATGTAACAAATATCGAAATTCTGGGATGGTTTCGTAAGAGAGAGATATATCTCGAATTAATCAAAATGACCTCCTTTTGTATCATTTTGCATTCATTAATTTGCCTAATTACACAATTAAATTACATAATTGCATTTACATATGTACTTATGCTTACAATTATAAAAAAATATTAATTTTTGTGCTAGATTTTTAACTTACAAGGGCAAAAGTCAGATTTTGAGATATTTTTGATAAAAATACCCCTAAACCCATATGGTCACTGAAAAACCCAGATCTGGGTTTAAAAACACAGTTGGGGGATTCCTGTATTTAGGGAGTAAAGGATCCAAAAAGCATGCGTGGAGTCATTATCTTGGGAAGATTTAAAATTAGTTTCCCGGTTTCAGTCTTATGATATCTAGCTATTAGTGCTTATAAATAACATCATCGCATAGATCATGATTACTGGAATATGTGCCATGACTCCTCCTTTATTATGTCACACTATTGGAATAAAATTATCTTTTCCTAAGTTCTTTATTGTTTTTCTATGTACCATTACATTACCACTCAAGCAAGATATTAAATATGAATTGGCTTCAACAATAACTTAATTCTGATATTCAGAATCTTGCAAAATTTATCACAAATATTAAGTTTGTAGTTTATCTTATTTGTTTACAGCCTGTCATGACCGTCTGGCCATGACGTCATAAAGACAGGATTATATGTGTCTTAATGGGATCGTTATGTGTCTTAATGGCTCCTGGATCATTCCTTACTTTGTTTGTAATGAGCATTATTTTACTTTGGGATTCTTATTTTCATCAAATGACTCTGTATATTCAGATCATTATGCATATAAAAGTTCTTAAATTTCCTATTTTCTTTCTACACTGGAGATCTTCTTCATATTTATCCGACTCTGGGATGTTAATAATGTTAGCACAGAGATAAGGCGTTGTATACAATAAAAAATTAAGTACAGTCGACGCTCTTTGTAAAGACCACCCGTTATAGCAACTGTCCCAATAAAACGACCGGTGCAAATAATCGCAAATAGGTTCCCCTTTAAGACGATGGTGGATATTACAAAGCGATATTTGAAATTTTTACCTCAGACATATAATATTTTGCATATATAATCATTAAAGTAAAACTATATTAAACACCTTATAAATTTTATAAATATTAGAAAAAAAATTTAATTATTGTTTTAAATGCTCCTTTCGATCCAATTTTAACTTCCCCCCTCCCTAAATTTTGCATTTGTATTGCTTATATATACAGTACATTTTCAGCCGAGGTAAATATTTCAACTTCGGTGCCGAGGTGCTTTCACTGAATAGTTATTTTTTAGGAAATATTTTTTGCTTGTACTCTGAATTATCAGGAAATGTTTATACTTTTCTACACTTAAGTTAAACTTAGTGGTAGATAGTGTGTATGTATACATACATACATACATACAAACATATATATATATATATATATATATATAT